>MU105627.1:0-128861 GCA_012274485.2 Sinapis alba | reverse complement strand
TTCAGCTGCTTGGCCGGTCATGTGCGATGCACATGATTTTCACCTGCTTGCTTGCTTGACCAGTCATGTGCCATGCACCTTCCTGCCTGCTTGCTACATTAAAAGTCATGTGAGTTGCACACCTGCTTGGAGATTACTTCATTGGGAGGAAAGATTCAGCTGCTTGGTTACTTCATTGGACAGAAATGATGAAGTAGGATGCTAGCTGTCCACTCTCATTCTTGCTTTGGTTTACAAGCTGGACACTCATCAGAAACTCCTGTCCATGTATTTGTCTCCTTCTCCTTCATTCTGGTGGTGATTAATCCAGAGAGAAACACAGAAAAATCAGAGAGAGAGAAGAGATAAAATATAACAGAAAAATTCATAGAAAATTCAAAGAAACAATTCAAGAAAATTCAGAGAAGAGGAGTGAGCTTGGACGACCCTTTCTCACCATATTGTGAATTTAATCAGTGAGTATTTATGTGATTAAGATCTGAAGTTTTGGTGTTCTGAAGTTGAGAATCACCCATGTTCATCAGCCTTTGATTTTGATCGGTTGGGCGTGGCTTCATCCTTACGTGGTGTATCAGCTGAGTTCAGACAGTGTTTGATTTGAACCGATGGTTGAGGTCAGTGGTAGGATCAGCCGGATCCTTCTGGTTGTCCTGAATCAGGAGTCAAGTGGAGTGTGATTAGCTTGAGCTCGAGTCTAGTCTTCCTTAGCCAATCTCATGGATTCAATGGTGAGTCTAGATAGATGATGAATAAGTTATGAATGAGTATGCATGATTGCATACTGAATATGGTTGATTAATAAGCAATATATCTTAATCTATAATTGAATATGAGGTGTTTACTTATGTAAACACTTAAGAAATATTATGAATTATTATTTGAGGTTTATCCCGAGCCTTAGTACTTGTTCTCAAGTACTAATATATAAGTGTATGATTAAGTATATAAGTATGAATCATGTGAAGCCTTATTGTATACTCCCTCTCCCGAATCCCGCATTACCGTGAATTGGTCCTGCGATATGGAACAAGGTCACGAAGACACGATGATGGGGTCGCACCCTGGAGGCCGTGTAACTGCATGCAGCGTTAGATGTTCAATCTTCGAATATCTGATGGAGATGATGGTTATATTTATTTTCCCGCTAAGCTCGGTTAGCCTTGGTGGTTTTCCGGGTTTAGCATATATATAAATATTATTATAAGTATGAGTGAATGGCGGGTATCGTGGAGGTGATGTTTAAGATAAGATTCACATTGATAGAATGAAAAGCCTTATAAATATAATTAATAGTTATGGAATATATTTCCACTGCATGCAAATGGAGTTCATTGCTCGGGATATTATTGATATATGTTGGGGTGTGGGATTAGACTCACTGAGTAAACTAGTTACTCATGACTCATTTGTGATGCAGGTTACCGGTAGGCGGGAGACCTTACTCTAGTACGGGAAGGAACATCATTAGCCATCGGTAGATTTATTATCCTTGCAAAGACGTTTTGTATTTAGCTTTTGTATAAAGCTTGTTTTCCGATAATTTCAAGGTCGACCTATAACATTTTTGTAAGATGATTTTGAATGAATAAAGATTTTATAAAGTACGGGTTCCATATGATATTAGTCCTTGTCCGGGATGAACTAACTATCGAGTATTGCTTGGTCGGGTTGAAAAGCCTTAAGTGATATCCGATAGGAGCGTCGATGTTCTCAGATTGCTAGTCCAAGGAACTCGGAAGTATTCGAGAACCTCGGGTCAGCTTTCAGGGAGCATCGACCGTGTCATTTCCGGTCATCTACGATCGGGGGTGTCACAGTCATGCCCACCATGAGGCGGGGAGAGAGGGAGGAAGGTCATGCCCACCTCATGGAGGGTAGGAGAGGAGCTCGATGTACCCGCCCTAAGGCGGGGAGACGAGAGCAAGCTTGTGCGTGCTTGCCATGAGGCGGGGAGAAGAGGACGGTGTGTGTGTGTGCCCGCCCAAATGCGGGGAGAAGAGGGGGAGGTGTGCGTGCTCGCCCTAAGAATGGGAGAAGAGGAGGAGGTGCACGTGCCAGCCCTGAGGTGGGGAGGAGAGAGACTCAGGGCGTCGTGCCCACCTTGAGGCAGGGATGAGAGGTGGGACGATGAGAAGTTGGGACGCGGCGGTTTCTCGTTTTATTATATTTTTAGAAGTTATTTTGTTTATTTTACAAAGGTTTTTCCGTAAATATTTTCCGAACGTTGTTTTGCGGAAGATAATCTCATAGATTATACAATGATGTTTTTCCGCATAAACTTTCCAAATTTTGTTTGATGGAAGTTTGTTTCGTAAAACTCGTCATTTATCGCAAAAAACTTCTGTAAGAATATTTTTCCAATCTTTTCATGATTGGATATAAATTATTTTATTCCTTTTCTGGGATGAAACATACGAAGTTAATTCTCGTATCCTTATGCAAATTGGTTTGGCTTATGCCTTATAGTTTCTTTGACAATTCCAGCTCATAGTTGCTTAACGCATATTTCTCGAAGGATTTTAGCCATTGATTTTGCCATGACCGATTTTGACACCAACAAAGCTTCACGTCCAAAGTCGCCATCTCGGTAGTCACCTTAGATTCACGATCGGCCAACTCTGAATTTTCCAACCGATCCTTAGCAAGATCCGCTTCCCCAGCCTCGACATCAAGCAAAGACTGATCGCGCTGACGAGACCAAGCCTCTGATAAGCGACTTCTTAGAAGATCACTCCTCATGGAGACAGCCTCACGGTCACAGAAGAGTTTCTCCCGCGCCACGATAAGGTCACAAGCATCATCTTTTGACCGCAATGAATCCTCTGGCCTAAGATCCTTAACAATAAAACTGTACTCATACACCGATTACGTCTCATGAACAGCAAGCTGCAAAAGAACATAAATGTCAACAACATAAACACGGGAAATAAATGGAAAACAATTCTCAACACCAACCCGTGCGCACCATCTCGACATAAACTCATAACCAGCCTCAAGCAAAAAAATAAGAACCTGCAAAAATAACAGGGCACAATCGTACGGCCCAATCGGGCACAACCAGGCTTATCTACATAAAACTCCCCCAGACCAGGATAATAAAGAATGAATCCCTCGTGATGTCAAATATGAGATTTCTTATGGATCTTACTGGACTTATTTATGAAGTTTTGGACCGTGAGAAGACTTGGACTCACATGATAACGTGTTGGGCTATTATATGAGGATTTTTGGACTTGTGTTTAGGTCAAGGAAATGGGCTAAGACGAATAAAGAAGAAATTGGTTAAAAATGGAATAGAAACTTTCCTTGCCCCTTACTCAACCACCAAGTTCTACCAGGCTATGGACATGAGAGTTTACTGAGCCATTTCCACCAAGAAATATCAACAAAAAGAATCAAGGTCGTGCATGGGAAAGAGGCATTTAAACTCTGGTCAGAAGTCTTAATCCACATTCCGTTTTTTTCACGAAAAAGTTAAGTCATTGTTTTTGTTTTCTAAGTCATTGGTTTTACTGTTTTTATTTTCGATTTCCACACTTTGTAATCCTATTAAAAAGGCCTGAGTAGCCATGAAAAAAATCATTCACTTTTTATCAAAAAAAAAAAATCCTTCTTAAAACTATGAATCATTTGTTCTTCATAGAATACTGCACTGCCTAGGATAGTGATTTTTCTGTAAGCAATTTCATCTATGATCATTCAACGTGGAGCTTCCTCTCACGATCATTGACACTTCTACACAAGTTTGTGATCATTTCGCAGATCTTACACTGAAGCTCATCACTATCATTGACCATTCCATTTCATCATTATATCCAACCCATATCATCAAAATATATCCAATCTGTCCCTATCAAACCGATCAACCCAAACACAGAGTGGCCTTTCCTAGGGTTTCATCAAGAGCTGACAAATAAAATCTCTTCATTTTCTCAGGGTCCTACAAAAGCATTAATGACATCTTGGGTCATATTCAGAGCCTACCAGAGAGACTGTCTATGTCAAGGATCCAGTGAAGTTCAACTGCTGAAAATGTTTTTCAGTGGTATTGATTGGAGGTACCAAATGTTATGATGCTGCAAGTGAAGGTAACTTCAAAATTATGAGTCCATAAGAGGCAAAGAGGCTGATTAGAACTTTTTCTAGCAATAGTACCAAAAATGTAGATATAAACATGGGTTATGGACTGATGGTTAAAGTTAAAGTCAAGATGAATTACGTTCACAATCTTTTGGTGAACAAGATATAAGTTAATTTTATTGGAGAGGTTGAAACCATAGGACCCACTGAAGAGAAGGATGTGAACTATATCAACAGAGCTGGTTTTCATAGCTACAACCGGAGATTTCAGTCTCAGAAGCCTTTTCAAGGTAACATTAGCTTCACAAGAAATTATGGAGCTTCTACTTATCACAACCTTCCTTGCAGTAACTTCAGAGAGCATAGTAGAATCAATGATGAATCAGGTCTTAGAAAGTCAACAGAAGATGAGTGTAGAGTTCAATAAGAAGTTAGATTCTGTCTACACTAAACTGAATAGAAAATTTTAAGCTATAAACACTCATGTGAAGAAGCTAGATGTTCAGGTTCAACATACTGTTGAGGCTGTGAAGAGGCAAGAGACAATCGGCAATTTGGCAATGCTATGTTGGTAGAAGATGAAGAACATAAAGATTGGGTAGAAACTTGATGAACCAAGCAAAATTTGGAGGCGCGACCATAGTTTTGATCAACATATACTGCCAGTATCGGTCGACATTCCCTCATATCCATGAATCTTCGAGTTTTTATGGACCGGAATTAACAAGAAATTGTTCATTCGACACAAAAAGTAGACACTAAAACTCCTTTGAAGATGCTTATGATGGATTTTTCTTCAGTCAGTTCTTCAAGAACACAAGAGAATCCACTGAGGAGATTAAGATATTGTATGAAGAAGCTATAAGTGCATCAAAAGGGTACAAGAAACTGACAAGACTTACAAACCCTGGGAATTTTGTGATTCTCTGCACTATATCATGAGCTGAATTTTCTAATGATCTTTGTGATACATGGTATGCGGCCTATGTTATGCTTGAAACATATCTGGGAAACTAGAACATGTCACTGAAGCTCCTAAGTTTAAACTGACTTTTGTATACTATTCAAGCATGTCTCCACTTAGTGTCATCAACAATCTAGAAGTGAAAGTTGAAAACTGCATTGACTCAATAGGCTTTCATGTGTTGGAGATGGGAGGTTCATCAGTGCCTAATGCCTTTTTAGAAGAGATTTTATAGCTATAATGGGTGCAGTAGTTGACATAAAGAGGAGTAGAATCTCATTTGATAACATTTATGAGAATGTCTTGTACAAGCCTATTCCACCAAACAAAGGTAAACATCTAACCACTTACATTGAGATATATGTTGAACCTTTGTTTGTAGCTATTTCTCATATAGACTTAAGTGATAAGAACAATGTCAAAGAGTCATGAATGGAGACATTGAGACACAATCACATAATTCTGGGGGAAAAGAAAGAAGAAGAAGATGAAAAGCAAAAGATCAAGGATGATCCTCACTTGACATTGGTTCCACAGAGCTTCTCAGATGATGTCATTGAGTACAAGGTGCGTAGCAGAGGTTTCTCACAGCCTTTCACGAAGGTTAGATCAGTTTTCACTTTAGAGTTGAAACACAAATGGAAGGATTATGTGAAAGAGGTGTGTGTGTTGAAGCTGGAGATATTGGACATTGGAAATTGTTTTAGAGCAAGTTCATTGTCTCATCTAGAATGATTATGGTCTCCAAAGTTTGGCTAATGAATGTAAACAAGTGTTGAGTGTGAGGCAACTCACTGTTTGGTAAGTTGATTAAGAAAATTTGTGTAATAGAGTACACATTGTCGGTTGACACCCACCCACACCCAGAGTAGCGATCGACACCTATCAATGTCGGTTGACACTCAGCTCGTCCATCAGGTATGTATCTACTTTTCTTTGTTTTTCTCAGATTTCTTTTTTTGCCAACCCTAGACTGAAAAATATTGGAGACAGTGTTGTTTACTTCTAGGAAAGGAAAGGTGTTTACAGACATTGTGTTCTGTTTTGACTGTCAATTATATCATTTACTGAGTCAGTTGGGAAATATGAGTTTTTTTTATAACTAATAACCTAATTGTTTACCTAGTATCATTTTTTGATTTATTGATTGCAGTTTGTATTACATGGAAAAGCCAAAGTGGATCGATCTGCCAATAACATCCATGCTTGTGAGAGTGTCTGAAAGATCCAAAACTGGCCCCCAACATTAATCAACTTTTAATCTATTTGGGATTTGGTATACACTGGATATGATTCCTTGTTCATGTCTGAGAAGATAAGTATATGTCATTATGGTTCCCTTCTCTCTTCTCTTCAGCATCTAAAAATGAGAAAATAAAAGATTGAGATTATTTCCAGTGGTGTAAAAGGGTAGGAAAATTTTATGTGACCTCATTGTTTTATTTCAAATAGAATGATCACACAAAGTTGGAAATAAAAGGGTAGGAAAATTTCCTATGATCTCATTATTCGACTAAACTTTGCAGATCATAAAAAAAAAGAATAGAGATCGATTCAGAGAAGTGAGAAAAAAATATAAGAAATGAATCTAAGAAAATTTTATGTGTGATCGGAAACTTGAATAGATAAAAGTTTATGTGTCCTTTGATCCATACCCCCTGCCCCACGATGAGATTGCACATAAGACTCTTAAATGAGGTCAGTGGTGGTGAATTTGGATAACTCTTGTAAGTTGTGAGCGAAATGGTTTGGTTGTTAAGGTAAGGTTTACTTCAAAGAAGTATTTTTAAGTTTGTTACAATTAGATGTGACTTGTAAAGATAATAGTGAAAGTGATAATTCTAAAAGATATATGAATTCTTATGTTTTTAAATCTTTTCTACAAATTTAGATTATATTTTATTTGAGAATAAGCAAATAACAAATATGACAGATTCACTACTAGAAGAATGACTCAAGCTACAAATTTGCCACACAAATTTCGGTAGCAAAATCGAAAAGGCCACGAATTTGCTATGAATTTGCCACGAACGCAAATTGTACCAATTTCATAGAAAATTTTGCCACGATTTTGCTATGAATATAAACGTGGTAACAAACAGCCACGATTTTACTACGAATATTTCATGGCAAAATTGCTACGAAACAAAATGTAGTTAAAATCAAGGCTAACTTTAAAAAAAAAATATTTAGTTGTTATGATTTTGCCACGAAATTTTTGTGGCTAATCCACAAAATATATTTTAGCTATGATTTTGCTACGACAAATTTCGTGGCTGTTATGAAATAGCCATGATTTTGTCACGAAAAAAAAATGGGGCTATTTGAAACTCTATACCTTAAACATGTTTTTAACCCCTAAGTTCTAAAAATAAACCTTAAATTATAATATTTTCATACTATAACTTCAAAATCTTAAAATTAAACTCAAATTTAATTGTTTTAAAAATCTAATCTCAAATTTTAAATCTGAACTCAAACACTATATCCTAAACTCTAATTATATATATATAAACTAAATACCCCAAATCATAATTCTAAACATTAAATGTAGTATTTTAAAAGTTAATAACAAATATTAAAATTAAGATCAAAATTTAAAACTTTTAAAAATTTAATTCCAAAACTTAAATTTAAACTTCAAACACTATATTACAAACCATAAACTATAACCCTAAACCTTATACCACCAAACCATAAAATCCAAACACCAAATTAAACATTTTCAAATTTAAACACCAAACTTGAACATAAACTACTATCTTAATTTTCACAATTTATTCTCAAATTTTACTCTAAAACCCAAACCTAATACTCCAAATTAACCTTATATCACAACACACTAAGTAAATAACTTTATAAAATTGTTTTAAACCTCAAACCCTATATATGTGTATTAATAAATTATAGCTTAACATAAAAACTATAAATAAAATTAATAAAAACATACATATATGTATTAATAAAGAGAAAACATCTATTAAAACCTTGAACTTTCAAATTGAAGCCCAAAAAATATTCAACTCATGTTTGAGCCAAAAAAATCCTTAACTTTCAAATATTAACCGTTTTAACTTCTCATATTTTGTGGATTCGGTCATTTAAGAAACATGAATAGTCAAATGTTAAAATCAATTAAAAATAATTATTAACTCTCTAAATGACATCATTTCAAAAACTGATTAAAATATTGATCAAACAATGTCTTTTTGCTTATATAAATACTTAAATCATCTTTTTGTGAAACGAAAACTCCAAATGAACTTCATTTTCTTCACGATAGTTTTACGAAACAGATGATTTAAGTGTTTACATAAGCAAAAATACGTTGTTTGATCAATGTTTTAATCAGTTTTAAAATAATATTGTTTAGAGAGTTAATAGATGTTTATTTTAATTGATTTTAACAGTTGACTATTCAAGTTTCTTAAATGACCAAATAAACAAAATTTGAGAGTTAAAATGATCAATATTTGAAAGTTGAAGATTTTTTTGGCTCAAACATGAGTTAAATATTTTTTATCTTTAATTTGAAAGTTCAAAGTTTTAATGGCTGTTTTTTCTATTAATAAATAATAACTTTTTTCTAGCCCCTAAATCATAGTCTAACATCTCAACGCTTAACTATAAACCTTAACTTCAAACCTGAAACATAAATCCTAAACTAAATTCAAATATAACTATTAATTATTATACCTAAATATATATCTAAATAATACAATATGTATAATTAACAAAACCACAAATATTCAAATCTTATACTAAACATCAAACCCTCAACTTATACTCCAGACCTTACACTTTCATTAAAAATTAATTCTTGTATCCTAAAATTAATATATAAAATTTCTAAATTTATTAATTTTTAACTAAAATATACACATTTTAAAACTTAAAGACAAAATATTACGCATAAACTAAACAACCATGTTTTGTTTCAGAAAAAAAAAAAAAAAACAATCATGATTCCTCTGTGATCGTCACCAAACGAGGCCCATAAGAAAGAAGACCCTGGCCCAGTAGAGCGAGATACAGCCAGATGGTTAATCGCTGGAGAAACGGCTCGGCGGCTCGGCTCATGACTACTTTTACCTGACGAAGCGCGGAAAGGCTCGGCGCGAGAAGACGGCTCATTGTTCCTTTTACTCGGCCCAACAAAAAAACGGCCCATTAGGTTTACCGACCGAGGACGAACGGGACTAAGGCTACTATAAAAGGGGAATCAAGGTATAAGGAGAGACACACGGAAAAAACGACAAGACCTAGACTAAAAAACTTTGAGATCTTGTTGTAATATCCTTCTGAGATACCGAACCTGTAAGGGCATCTTCATACCCATTTTTGTAACTGAGAAAAGAAAAGAAAAGCGCTTCTCTGAAATAACCCATCGACAAGTTCTGACTACTCATTAGCTCATTTAGACAGAACTCGGATCAAACAATTGGTGCCCACCGTGGGGCATATCGGAAAAGCACAACAAAAAAAAAACTTCCCCAACATGAGTCATTTAAGCTCCCCCTCCGGCAATGAACTGGAACCAACACCACCTGCTGCGCCCCCGGTCCCGACGGAGTTCATGGATACCATCATAGCATGTTTCGCGCAACAGGAAGAAATCCAAAAGGCAACGAATAAACAACTCGCCGCACCCGCAGCTGCTTTCAGCGCCTCCACTGGAACCGCAAATAACCCAGCCAACGCCCGTCGGCAGTTATTAAGGACAAACCCTACGACCGGCGTCGAAGAACCGATCTCAGATCTCCCAGATCTACCATTCGGCAGTATGACAGTCCGCGAGATCGCCGCTCTCCAACTTTCCCTTCAGGAGATGGCCTCTTAAATCCACCACGGCACCAGTTCGGCCCCTCAAATAGACCGAGTCCTTGCCGACACTTCGTGGACGCGGTTCTCACGACAAATAAGCGAAGAAAAGCTGCGTTCAACGGAAAAGTTCCGCCTCCCATCCTATTCTGGCGGTTCCGACCCGACGGACCATATGACGGTGTTTAACATCGCGTTGGTACGAGCAACCTTCACCGACGGAGAGAAAGAAGCTGGCTATTGTCAGCTGTTCGTCAGAAGTCTAGCAGGACTGGCCCTCACATGGTTCTCGCGGCTTCTAGAGAACTACGTCCATAGCTTCCGCGATTTATCGGCAGCCTTCCTGAAACACTACATCATGTTCACACGCCAAAGCGCAACGGCTTCCGACCTATAGCAGATGGCTCAGGCTTCAAACCAAAGTCTTCGCGACTACATGGAGAAATTTAAAGCCGTTGTCTCGACGGTCAAAATCCCAGACAACATCGTTGTTGATTCCCTAATGAATACGCTGTGGATCCACTCCAAGTTCTGTGATGACTTATATCGCCACCCAACATCCTCTCTCCAGGATGCAACTGCTCGATGGCAGAACTTCATCCGCATGGAAGAGGATATACGAGCCATCTTGCATAAGCAGAATACTTCGAAACAGGCCCAAGCTAAACCAGCCGATACAAGGCAAGAGCCCAGACAACACTCATCCTCCGACAAAGACGACCGAAAGAAAAGGTTCGTCTAGGTCGTCGACGAAGGCGACATACCGGCTTCAGCAGTAGTCGTGCGAGAGAAAGGCTGGAATACTTGGGAGAGAGAACCCAACCGAATCCCGAAGCATCGCCAAAACCCTCTAGCACCGTAGATCTCAACAAGTACTGCGAGTATCACAAGACTCGTGGCAACGACACAAAGGAGTGTAAACAACTTCACGAAGCCCTGCTAGCATCGTTCAGTAACAGCGATGCAAAGGTCTAGCCACCAAAATCTAAGCCGCAAAGGAACAACCAGAGCTGGACCAAAAATAATGCCAAGAAGGGGCAGACGACTCAAGAAGGTAAACCTAAAGGAGAACCACGAAGCAAAGGCAAAGCAGTCGCCACAAACAAGCGCGAGAAAAAGGACGAGCAAGCAGATACCTCGACAGAGGAAGAGCAACCGCACAACCTTCGGCATGTTGATGTTTTTTGGCTCAGCACGAAATGTCCTCCGACGATGAGACACTCTCTGGCTTCGACCTACGCGAACAACTGATGCGTCGACTCGAAAGCAACCTCTACCAAATAGTGAGTCCAACGAAACGTAGGGATGTCGCTCTCGTCACTCGCTCGACCGATGAACCCAATCTTTGTGATCAGCTCAATGCAACGAGAACCAGAGAATCAGAGAGTTCGAAACCCCCAAGTATTGACCTCCGGGAAAAACTCAACGCAAAGGCCGACGACCAGCGTTTCACCCTCAATCGTCGAAAGGCCTCAAACTTGAGGCGAAATCTCGAAAAATCGAAGAAATTTGGGAATTTGAAGCAGTCCGCAATGCAAGAATGCGCGGGTACCTCCAACGACTTACGGACCAAAATCGAATCAAAGAAGGCGCAACAACCGCCACAGCTCAACGTGATTATGGGCGGTTCATCGCATTGCGGAGATTTTGTCCGTGCAGTCAAGGATAACCGACGACAAGCAGCCACATCCCAGAAGTGGCCCATGAAGTCCGAGAATGACCCATATATAATTTTCTTGGCCGAAGATACCATCGGTGTTCACTCGCCACACAATGACCCGCTCCTCATAGAGCTAGGAATTGGAAGATGCGATGTCACCAAAGTCTTGCTCGATACAGGCAGTTCTGCCGATCTTATATTTCATGACACTTTGGATAAGATGGGCATCGATCTGTGCAATATGAAGCCTTCGACTCGATCGTTGACCGGATTCAATGGATCTTCCGAGACAATGCTCGGCACCATTCACCTCCCAATCTACGCCTGCGGCTTTGCACACACGGTCAAGTTCTCCGTCATAAGCACTAAGGCCCATTAAAATGCCATCATGGGCACTCCCTGGAAACATTCTATGAAGGCGGTTGCATCGACTTACCATAAGTGTGTTAAGTTCCCAGACTCTGTGCGGGGACCAACAAGCCGCGCAAGACCTTTTAATAGCTACGGTTAAACTTCAACAAGCAACAGCTCACATCAATATGATCGCCAAGCCGATCAAACATATCTACCCACAAAAGGATGAATTCGTTGAAGTGCCCATTGATAAAGCAGACCCGAGTAAGATGGTGCGAGTCGGAGCTCACTTAACCATAGAGATGCAAACAAACATTGTTAATTTCCTACGAATGAACGCATCAACCTTCGCATGGACGACTGTGTACATGAAAGGAATCGACCCCACTATCATCTCACACGAACTAAATGTGGACCCAACCTACAAACATATCCGCCAAAAAAGGTGGAAACTCGGTCCTGAGCAATCAAAAGCTGTAAACGACGAATTCAAACGAATACTCACAGTTGGATCGATAACCAAAGTGAAGTACCCGGAATGGCTCGCCAATCCGGTCATAGTGAAGAAGAAAAATGGGAAGTGGCGCGTATGTGTCGACTTCACCGATTTGAATAAGGCATGCCCAAAAGAATAGCTATCCGCTTCCCCATATTGATCGATTAGTCGAGTCGACAGCAGGGAATGTGTTATTGACCTTCATGGATGCATTCTCCGGGAACAATCAGATCCTAATGCATACCGACGATCACGAGAAGACAGCCTTCATAATGGATCGAGGAACGTACTGCTACAAGGTGATGCCGTTCGGATTAAAAAATGCGGGAGCGACATACCAACGACTCGTCAACAAAATGTTTTCAGATAAGCTCGGCATCTCGATGGAAGTTTACATCGACGATATGCTTGTTAAGTCACTCCGAGCAACCGACCATCTCGAGCATCTACGTACCTGCTTTGAAACATTGAACGAGTATCTCAATCTTTTCTCGAGGAAGTTGAAGCCATCAGAACATTGAGTCACCAGCATTGGCCAGATATCAGCGAAGCTCGTATTGAGGTCGCCTTAAACAAAATCAACCGAGGTAACCATTACCCAGTTATATGCCGATATTATTTCATATCGACTTCTTTAATTCTGCTGACCTCTATTCCACATACAGCCGAGATTCCAACAGAAATTCCTTCGCGGCACTGACATCATAGGATGGGGAAATTGAACCTATCCTCTCTTCCTTCCTATGCTGACACAATTGGTACCCTGGAGCATGGTCGGGGGTCTTCCGATGTTAGTAGGCCAGCCAACCGAAGGAGGACTCGAGCGTACGCGTCGAACCCTCTCATGTGAGTCCTCGCCGATCTCCCCCTCCAGAAAGATCATAAGAGCATCTTGGTGGTGACCAAGGGGATCAAAACCCATCCTTCGAAGAAAATCCTCTGATCGATCCTGCCAGCGAGGCTGGAATGGTAACGACTATCGAGATGCCAATGGAAGAGCATCCAGTAGATCCTCCAATCGAAGGGTTACAGGGAGATCAACTTCAAGAACCTGCTCCAGCTTCTCGCGGTGACGAGGTGGTCGAATACCCCCACGTTATCAACTTCAAATACCTTTTTATCTATGTTCCTTTCATTGAAGACCATGAAGCACCGGCACGTCTGTTTCGCCAAATTAAACTTAAAAAGCGAGGCATGCCAGAATTGGATCAACTCCATCAAGATAGCCGATATCGAGAGATGACTCGAGCCGGCGTCATAGTAAGTGTTATTTTTACCAACTTTCTTCCATGTTGTATGTCGCTTGTAGTAATATATAAATGTTTCCTTGTTCTTTCCAGTTTTTCGGGAACGCTAACCTTATGGTGAGAGACTACGAGGTGAAACTCAGGGCTCAGGAAGCTTCATTAGAAGCAAAAACAGGGTCTCTGGAGAAGAAAAGGAAGGAGATCGCCGAATTGGCGTATAAGTGCAGTTCCTATGAAGGACAGATCGAGGCCCTAGTCGCTGAAAGAAATGAAGCCTCGGAGAAAGCCGAGTTTGAGAGATCTCGTAACGAGCTTCTGTCCGCGGAGTTGGAGGCGTTGAAGGCCCAAAACGAACTTCTTGACTCTCGGTGCCTCAGTCTGGAGCAGGAGAAATCTGAGCTTTCTTTGAACTTTGAGACGACAACCAGGAGGTTGAGGGAGTCTCAGAAATACGAAGTAAAGAAGGAGAGGTTGCGAGTTGAGTCTGCTCTTTGGCAGCAAGTAATGCCGATATACGAGAAGATGGGCCAGTTCATAGGAGAGCAAACCGAGATTCAATCGAAGCTTGCTCTTTACTCTCAGGCGAAGGGGACCCGAGAAGGTCTGGAGAAGATCCAGTCACAGGGCCTATCTATGAACGAAGTTCTTCAAAAGGCGAAAATCGACGAAGCCCACTTCTTGGAAGAGCTGCAGAAGATGGAGATTGTTGATGCTTCCGAGATCAACCTTCTTCCGGCCGCCCTTGATGAGCATGGTTCCAACATGACAGATTTTTTCCCTCAAGATATTGAAGATCTTCGTACCTAACCCGCCATCTATTCTATTTTGTTGTTGTAATCTTTTCTTCCTTTTTTGTAACAACTTCAGCCGAGAATGGCTTTTAATTTATGGTCATCGTTTTCAATCAATTTGCTTTCAATCTGTATTGGTTTAAGCAATATCATTTAAAATGACTGTAAACCGACATTGATCGATGCCCCGTCGAAGGACAATAGAATTAACCAAGTATAGACTTAGTAGTAGTTTTTGTAGAATAAACGACTAGAACTTTATCTCGTCAAATATACCGACATCGTTTGATTGTACAAATAGGAAAAAACGTACAGGCAAACTTCTTAAGTTACCGAGCAATTTTTCTCTTTATCGCCTACTGTGATGTCGCGTTCATCATTCGACTTAATAATCCTCTATGTTTTTGATCAGAACATAAGAGGAAGTAAATCCATTTGACATGTATGTCTATTGTGGCTTACTACTGACTTCAATCTCATAACAGTATGAGTTTTAAGTGGTGTAATCGGATCGAAGTCCTAGTTTGGAAATAACATATGTTTATTTTAAATGATCAGAGTGGGCCAAGTCGTGATACAAATAAAAGGGGGGTATCTTTTTTTGCAACTGAACCCGGTTAAAGGCTGCCTACGTACTCGAGAAGGGATCAAGTCACTCGTAGTTCTTTTTTTTTTTTTTTTGCTACTGAACCCGGTTAAAGGCTGCCTACGGACCGGAGAGGGGATCAAGTCACTCGTAGTTCTGCTTTCTTCTTTTTAGGCGCCGAAGTGGCGCTTTAGATTGATCGAGTTCCAAGACCTTGGGACTTGTTCACCAGAAGATGTCTCAAGTCGGTAAACTCCAGATTTGACCATATGTGTTATTTTGTACGGGCCTTCCTAGTTGGTGCTGAGTTTACCTTCTCTTCACTCCTTAGTATTCTCGAAGACTTTCCGAAGGACGAGATCGCCGAGTTGTAACGGACGGGATTTGACCTTCCTGTTGTAATAGGACTCGGCAAGATGTTGATAGTCTTGAATCCGTAACAAAGCTTGATCTCGTCATTCTTCGAGTTGATCGAGGGCATTGATCATCATCTCATAATTCAAGTCACCGCGTTGAGGCATCTTCAGTCTTCTGAGACTAGTGACATTGACCTCGGCGGAAGCCATTGCTTCGACTCCGTAAGCCAACGAAAACGGTGTCTTTCCTGTTGCACTCCGAGGCGTAGTCCGATGAGACCAGAGTACTCCATCCAATTCGTCGGCCCAATGTCCCTTTTTAAGATCTAGCCTTTTTTGATCCCGTCGATAATAACTTTATTGGTTGCTTCGGCCTGACCGTTCCCCTGAGGGTATCGTGGAGTGGAGAAACTGAGGCGGATTCTTCATTTGTTGCAGAATTCTCTGAACTTGTTTGAGGTAAATTGGGATCCGTTGTCGGTGACTATTTCGTAAGGAAGTCCATGACGACAGATGATGTACTTCCAAACGAAACTCTGAACCCCGTTCTTGGTGATCTGGACGTAGGCTTTGGCTTCTACCCACTTGGTGAAATAGTCGGTTAGGACGAGTAGGAAACGTCTTTGTCTTGAGCTAGGTAAAGGGCCGGCTATGTCCATTGCCCATCGCATGAACGGATACGGGGCTACAGAAATTTTCAGTAACACGGTTGGTAAGTGTATGTTGGGCGCATGTCGTTGGCATTTCTCGCATTGTGATGCATAATCCTCGTAGTATGTGATCATAATGGGCCAGTAAGGCCCCTGAGATTTAAGTTTAACGCGAGAGCTCTGCCTCCGCTGTGATTTCCCCCCTCTCCTTTATGGGTTTCGAACATAACGAGTTCTGCTTCTTCTTTTCCGACGAATATGAGAAGTACTTTGTTCGTGGTCCATCGATGTAACTTACCGTTTATGGAAACATAGTTGGAACTCTTTGCCTTGAGTCGACGAGATTCCCACTTGTCTTCCGGAAGTATTCCTTTGTCCAGATAATCTAGAAGGGGGTCCGCCAATCTGCCTCTTGAACTGTCGAGGTTGTGATCTCGGCGAGAGTGGAAGAGATGGCTAGAACATCTTTGCCCAATGGTAGCGTGATACTCGGGTTTTCCACTTTATAGATTGGAATTGTCCTCTTGACTTGATCTCGCTGATTGCTTCCCAACGCGGCTAATGCATCTGTGAAGCAGTTATCTTTTCTGGGAACCTTGGTGAGTTCAAAGTGATCAAATTCCGCAACCAAGTTTTTGACGATGCCGAGATAAGCATTCATTCTCTCGTTTTTGCCCTTGTAATCGCCGTTGTATTGACTGGCAACGAGTTGAGAGTCGCAAAAAAACTGTAATCGCTTTGCTCCTACTACTTTAGCCAAACGAAGTCCTGCGATCAATGCTTCATACTTGGCTTCGTTATTGGACGCCGCAAAGCTGAGACGGAATGATTGCTCGATGAGTTCTCCGGTGGGTGATTGGAGGTGAACGCCTATTCCTGATCCTTTGTTAGATGATGCTCCGACGACGTGCAAGATCCAACTTTTTACTGGGATATCGAGCTCCGCTGCTTGATCTGGAGGGATTTCGACAATAAAGTCGGCCAAAACTTGAGCCTTAATTGCTGACCTACTTTTATACGAGATGTCATACTCATTAAGTTCGATGGCCCACTTGGAAAGTCTACCCGATTGATTTGCATTCTGGAGTATGGTTCGTAGAGGCAGGTCGGTGAGGACGACAATGGAATGAGACTGGAAGTAGGACCGCAATTTTCTTGCCGATGTGACCACCGCAAGGGCCATCCTCTTGAGAGTGGGGTATCTCGTCTCGGCATCGGTTAAGCGCTTACTGGTGTAAACCTCGGTCTTCTTTTATGAGAACGCTGCTCACTGCTGAGGAGGAGACTGCGATATAAAGATACAAGGTATGCCTGCGTCCGGTTTTGCTAACACCGGGAGAGTCGTCAGATACTGTTTCAATGCGGTAAATGCATGTTCACATACTTCATCCCACATAAATCTTTTATTTCCACGCAGCAACTCGTAGAATGGAAGACACTTGTCCGTAGATCTGGAGATGAACCGGTTAAGGGCCGCAACTCGTCCAGTAAGGCGTTGAATTTCTCGCGATGTTTTCGGATCAGGCAAGTCTAAAACCGCCGAGATTTGTTTCGGGTTTGCTTTGATTCCTCTTTTTGTTATGATGTAGCCAAGGAATTTGTCCGAAGTAACTCCGAAAGTGCACTTTGCTGGGTTGAGCTTCATCCCGTATTTGTTCAAGGTGTCAAAGCACTCGGAAAGATGTCGGATGTGGTCTTTGGCGACTAGTGATTTGACAAGCATGTCGTCAATGTAAACCTCCATAGTAATCCCTAGCTTATCGGCGAACATTCTGTTGACGAGTCGTTGATAGGTGGCTCCTGCGTTTTTGAGGCCGAAGGGCATCACCCAATAACAATATGTCCCTCGATCGGTGATGAAAGACGTCTTCTCGCGGTCATCTGGATGCATCATGATCTGATTATAGCATGAGAAGGCGTCCATGAAGGAAAGCAGCTAGTTCCCGGCTGTGGATTCCACCATCTATTCTATGTGAGGTAAAGGGAAACTATCCTTTGGATACGCTTTATTCAAGTCGGTAAAGTCGATGCACACCCTCTATTTCCCATTCTTCTTTTTGACTACGACCGGGTTGGCTAGCCAATATGGATATTTAACTTCGGTGATGGACCCTGCTCCCAACAGCATGTCGACCTCGTCATTGACAGCTTTGGCTCTTTCGGGGCCGAGTTTTTGTCGTTTTTGCTTGATAGGTTTGTATGATGGATCGACATTGAGTCGGTGGGCTGTGACAGTCGGATCAATACCAGACATATCGGCCGTCGTCCAGGCGAAAGTCGATTTGTTAGCGGGAAGGAAGGTGGTAAGCTCGGTTGTGAGGTCGGTGCTGAGTTCGGAACCTATCCCGACAGTTCTATCTGGGTGATCAGGATAGATGCCGACTTGGATTCTTTCCTCCTTTTGCGGCGATAGTTTCTTTTCTGGTTCGACGAGGAAGGCAACCTGCTGACTTGGCTTTGCGTTGGTACTCTCTTATTGATTTCACCGAATCGTTGCACAGGGGTGATCCTCCGAGAATTACGTTAACTCAGCGAAAAATGCTGGGGTGTTTGTCGGATAATGTCTCCCGTAAATCAGATGTTTCAGTCTTCTTTGGGGTAAGCTTCCCTCAGAGGTCGTCTTTCGAAAGTTTTGGCTTTTTGCTCCAAAAGAGAACATCTCGTAGATCAGTCGTAGAACGTTTGTGTTGTAGATGGTCTCGGAGATCTTGGTTGTTGTTGTCTTTGGAGGAAAGCGTCGACGGATGCGCTGAGATAAGGTTGATTCGTCAAGCTACCTGCGGGCTCTCATCTTTAGTGTCGGTATCGTCACGGTGTCGGGGTAGAACATCTGTGTCCTGATCGACGGGGTGGACTGCTTGGTTAGATTCCTGATTTTTGGCGTTTGCTTGTCAGTTCTTTCTCCAGCTCCCTTTTTTCCTAGCTTGTTTTGACTTTGGCGGATCGGGTGTGACGACGCCGCTTTTAAATGCCGAGAACAAGGCTTCTGCAAGTTGTTTGCACTCTTTTGTGTCATGGCCTTTGGCTTTATGGTAGGTACAGAACTTAATTTCGTCATATGTCAAGGGCTTCCCTTCCAGAGTTCTGTCCCACACATTTTATGGTCGTTCCGTTGGTGGTGAGGCAAAGGTAGCACCTGGTTCCTCGGTTGCTGAGTAGACTTTGCCCTTCTTTTTGTTCGGTTGGTGTTGGCGAGGTTCTTGGTAGGTAGTCGTCGCTTTTGACGTTAGTTGAGCTTTTAACGCGTTTTGCTTCGCGGTGTAAGCCGCGTTATCTTCCTCCATAAGAAAGAAACAGTTCGCTCTATGAAGTGCGTCTTCCAAGGTGATTGTACTGTTTGTGTAGAGGTCAGATCGGAAGTGCGATCTAATCCATAACGCGTTACGTAATGCCTCCACTACGGTTTTGTCCGGAACGTCGACTTTGGAGACAAGGTTCTTGAATCGTTCCATGAAATCGTGGAAAGATTCCTTCTGCCCTTGAGAAATTTTTCATAAGTCGGTCGCCGAAACCCCCTGGCGAATGTACATGGAATAATGCTTTAGGAACTCGGTAGAAAGTTCTTTGAAGGTGTTGATGGAGTCTGCTGTTAGCCGAGAAAACCAGGTGAGGATTGGCACTGCTAAACTTTCGACGAAGAATTGATAGTAACCGGCATCTCGTTCTTCCGTGGTGAAGTAGGCTCGACCCATGGTGATGTTAAAGCTGGTCATGTGGTCGCTAGGATCGGAGTCTCCGCGGAAAGACGGTATCCGAAGTTTGTCATGGTGTCGAACTCGGATATCGGTGATCTTCTTGGTAAAGAGAGTTTTTTGAGTTGCTTCCAAGACTCGATCGATTTCTAGTGCGAAACTCGTGGCTTGATGAATTTTAGACGACATGTCTTTGATCGTCCCTTGAAGGCGCAGAAGCTCTTCGTTGGTCGCTTGATCGACTGCTTGATTTCGTACTGTAGTTTGGAATAGACGTCGTCGAGCCGTGTCTGGTTCTTGATCGTCTGTTTGTGCAGGAGGAAGGCAAGCGGCGGCGATTATTTCTAGACGTTCTTGAGTCGCCTTATTCGCGGCATCTTGCTGATCAAGTCGCTAAACCACGGCGGCGAGAGATGCCAATACGGTGTTTAGGTCGACTGGCTGTTGACCCGTTGGATTCGTTAGAGATCATGTCATCATCTTGATCGATGTTCTTGATCGTTAACTTTGATCGTTACTATTTGAAATTCCCCACAGACTGCGCCAATTGTTGAATCTGAAATCGGTAACTCTGGTCGGTGATCGATTTCGATGGTGGGTTTATCAATTAGACGATTTAGAGAACATATCAAGAGGTTTATTGATGGAAATTGGGGGTTTTGATGTAGAACAAGGTAAGAACAAGTAATATGAAAACCCTAATTCTAGGCTTGCTCTGAATATATGTGTATATGTGTGTCCTTCATCCTAATCTCTTCTTTATATATGTTCTCCAAGTATCGCCAAAGTCGGTTCGATGAACTATGTGGGCCGACTTTGATGTTGATCTTAGGCCGAGTTCGCGCCTAAATGGATCTATGTGGATAGATGTAATCTATCCCCAACAGTGCGTCTAGTTTGATGCCAAAAAATGTGTGATGCAAGTAGCTGCAATTCATAGGAAGAACATGCCTTATTTGTGTCGATACAAATTGATTTCGACATTTTACGATTAAAGAAAGAACATGACTAAGAATTTAATAAAACAAAATGATCGATAGACATAGCTATTATCATTAGTTAAAAGCATATAGAACACCGCTAATATTTAATTTTGTAGACCTCGATTCAATTTCGCCGGCTATGCCTATTCAATTGTCACATATATAAAGAAAAAGGGGGTTTATACTTGTAACTTGCGAAGAAAAAACGAATACTTTTAATTTGTACACACGCACCGCCCTACGCCCCCGTCATCTAGAAACTTCGGTAAAGACGTTTGTCTTTGACGTCAAGATTGTCGCGTTATCACGTCGTTGACCTTATTAATTGTTGATCCGTTTACATTCATACATACGATGGCATTGGTTATACGTAATATTTGAAACTATGCCTACTCAGACGGTTAAGTTGGGTCTAACGAATTAATTAAAAATCAAGAAATAATTAGGGAATTAACAAAAAATTAGTGTAATGTATTTTTTAAGAGGTTTTAGTGATTTAAACTTTCAACTATTTTTAGATCGGATAAAAAATCTGCAACTAAAATTTTTATGTTTTTAAATTTTTAACTATTAAAGCATTAATATCGTCTACCCTATATCAATAGTCGTTTTTTAAAATGAAATCTGTTAAATTAAAATGCAAATGTTTCATAAATTCACATAAACGACACGAGATGCTTAGAATCAATATATATTTTAGTAATTTAAACTTCTAACTATTTTTTAATCAGATAGAAAATCTTCAACTAAAATTTATGTTTTTAAACTCTCAACTATTAAATATTTAATGTATTTAACCCTCTGTAAACAAACACATCTTTTTGGAACATGGACCTGTTAAATTGAAACGCAATGTTTCATATAATCATAGAAACAATACGAAATGCTCAAAACCACTTTTATCAGTGGGCATGGATAATCACAATTCATCCTCAACTAAAAAATTAGGGTTGCTTTTTCTTACAAGAACCATCAAAAATGAAATAAATCAAAAAAATTGTGTTGTTTCTATAGAAAGTGTACAAATGTTAGATCGAAAAGATTTGCATAGAAAAAGGTGAATTTGGAATGTTAAGTAAATAAATTAAAGAGAAAGAATTAGGATTGAGTATCTCATCTTCGCTCCATATTTTGCTCTAAAATAGTGTAGAAAATGGAGTAATGAATAAAAAATAAATTCATTACTCTATAAATAGAGTAATTACTTTTTTATTCATTACTCAATTTTCACTCCATTCTACAGTAAAATATAGAGTGAGGATGGAAATGCCTTTAGAAACAAGACAAATTTTGTTTTAATTTTTTCTCACATTCGTTAATTTTTGAAAGGAAGAACTCTATTTTTTTTTATTTGAGGATGAATTATGATTGTATATACCCATTGATAAAATGGGGTTTAAAATATTTCATGTTGCTTCTATGATTAAATAAAAAATGCGTTTCAATTTAGCGGATCTCCATTCAGAAAAGATGATTTTGTTTACAAAAGGATTAAAAGTATTAAAGGTTTAATAGTTGAGGGTTTAAAAACATAAAGTTTTAGTTGAGGATTTTTCATACGAATTAAAAAAAAAGTTGGGGGTTTAAATCACTAAAATATTTGTTGATTATAAGCATATTGTGTCGTTTATGTTATTATATAAAACGGTGTGTTTCAATTTAATGGGTTTTCATTCAAAAAGATGACTTTGTTAACAGAGGGTTAACGATATTAATGGTTTAATAGTTGAGAGGTTAAACATAAATTTTTAATTAGAGGTTTTCCATTTGATTTAAAAATATTTTATGTTTTCAAGTTTGAGGTGGTCTAGATAACCAAACCGGAATAAAACAACAAATAAAACAAAGTTATTTATGAAAAGACTTCGTAATCCAGCTAGAGAATCCAAAAACTATTATGCGCTCTTAGAATATGGGTGATCTTGAAATCTAGGAAACATATAAGCAGTGCTTTTATTGTTTCCAATTATATTGCAAAATTTGGCCATTCATGCAAATCCTTTAACATAGCGATCATATCTTTACCGTCGTCTAAAAACTTTGACATGACAAATACTGAAGCAATCAGATACTAGATTCTAGTATATGTTGTTTTTATTCTTAAATGCTACCCAATAATCAGATTTAATTGTGCATTAATCGTTTTTTATGTATTTTAGCAATAAGTATTTCGGTTATGAGTTGAGCTTATGACTAAGCTTATAGACAGATTTTTAAAACTTAAAAATAGGATAAGATTATGTATCTATCCACCGCAATATATATTATTATCCCTTTTTCAACAAAAATAAACAAGTATTTTTTTCAAAAAAAAAAAAAAAATGTTTTTAAAGAAAAAGACCGAGAAGAAGTCGCGAGTCCCCCCGTGACTTTCCTATAAAAATCGATTCGACCATACCTATTGTTCATTCACCAAAATCATCATCAACATACAAAATTGTTTACAAGCTTTTCAAGTTTTAACTAATCCTAAACAAACAAACAAAAATGTCCGGAGAAGGAGAAGTCATCGCTTGCCACACCATCGAAGTCTGGACTGAGCAGCTCAAAGCCGCCAACGAATCCAAGAAACTGGTAACTATTTCATGACCTTCCTTATTTGTTTATATTTTCTTTTTTAAACTACGAAATGTTTTCTCAACCTCTGAATTTGATCTCGAAATTGACTCAGATCGTGATAGACTTCACAGCGGTATGGTGCCCACCTTGCCGTTTCATTGCACCAGTCTTCGTAGACATGGCCAAGAAGTTACTCAACGTTGTCTTCTTCAAGATCGATGTCGACGAATTGCAATCCGTTGCTAAAGAATACAAAGTGGAGGCAATGCCCACTTTTCTCTTCATGAGGGAAGGCGAAATCGTCGACCGTGTTGTCGGAGCAAGGAAGGACGATATCCATAAGACATTGAAGAAGCACGGTGGTGTTGTTGCTTCTGCTTAAAAAAAAAAAGAGTAATTCTCATGGATAGCCTTCTTTTTGTTTGTTTAAGGTTTAAGCTAACTAATTTGGACTTTAAGGTTTAGAGTTAAGGGGTGGGTTTGGGGTTAGAGTTTCAAATTCAAAAAAAAAATAAAAAAAAAATCAAAATTTCAAAAAAAAAAAGTCTATTTTGGTCATTTTATTTTTTGAGGGCTATTTTTGTGACAAAAACTTAAAAAGGGCTATTTAAGAGAATTGCCCAAAAAAATTAAGTTTAATGTTTTATGTAATAAAAGAGGTGATGCAAATTTGGTATTTATAAACTTTATCTCTTGTTATGATTACAAACATGGATTGATGATAACTTAAACAGCAGCATGAGTAATGCTGTTGTGTAAATGGAACAAGACAAGATTTGAGTTTTTTTTAGTGTACTGATGATCTCTTTACAACCGAGACTTTGGAGACATCTCCACCAAGTTCTTCAAAGAGCACTAACAAGTTCCCTCTTGGCTTCAACCACGAACGCGGAACATGATACCATCTTTGTGTAGGTTCGCCACAACCAGATTGGCATTTTGCTTCTCTGTATGTTCCTGCGTAGTTGCAGCTGCTCCCGCAGTTTCCTTTGGCGAAAGCCATCCAGTATCTCCCTATGCTTTGTCCGTTTATCCAAGCTTGTCCTTTCCCCATACTCCTCAGATCCAAAGCCACCGGCTCGTTCCCTCTTGGAGCGTCAAAGAAGGCCTGTAAAAATGTGATTAGCAAATACTTATTTGTTCTTTTGGTTTGATGTTTTCTTTGGTTCCTTATATTTATTTACCTTGTACCATGTCAAAGGCTGTGTGTTTTGCTTTGCTAATGAGCCTTTGATCCAATCAGCAGAGGAAGCTTCTGTAGGAGAGATCAAGTTCATTGCTTCACCTCGCAGACCAACCTGTTTCATTATTACCGTTTGCGGAAAACGTTGTTTAGTTTCAGTTTGGTTAAATGAGAGCTTCTTCTTCTATATATCTCACCTGATATGTCCATTTCTGTCGACTCAAGTCTTTGTTACCCCCGTCAAGGCCGTGAAGCGCGACAGATCCGATAATCCCCGTGGCCCACGTCTCAAAATGTGGTCCAACATTCTTCAAAAACAAACACAAGAACAGAACACATATTATATCAGCCTGTCTGCAACAAGACAGCAAAAAGTGATAGTACTACTTTCATGCTATAAACTGACCGGCAAACCAACTGCTACGCTTAGTAGAGCGATTCTGTTTGCTCCACCTCGTAGATTGACCGGTGCACTAAAGGAAAACCTTCTGTTTTCTCTTGTCCCAAAGGCAGATCCTGCGTCGTTTCAAAGCAATGGATCAAACTGCTGCTGCTTTCTTAGGAATGAGTTAGCAAAACAATGATTTTTTTACCGTAAAAATGTCCATTAACAAACACATGAACAGCATGCCCTGCTGAATCCACCGTAAGAGTCGGCCATTTTCCTCCTCTCAAGAACGATTCTGATGCCTTCATATCCACACTAGAAACCCCCACACAAGAATCAAAACATGTTTGACAAGATTTACAGTTGGAGAATCAAAACGTACCTGGTTATGTACCAAAGGTAATCACTTGTATCTCTTGTAACATTAATCTGCTCCAACAATCCAAGAGCTGTGATTGTACCACGGTCTCCATAAGTAGCAATATCTTCATCGTATCTACCT
The DNA here is from genome assembly GCA_012274485.2 of Sinapis alba. NCBI lineage: Eukaryota > Viridiplantae > Streptophyta > Magnoliopsida > Brassicales > Brassicaceae > Sinapis > Sinapis alba. The sequence continues at coordinate 103,549 of MU105627.1, read as the reverse complement.
ACCGAGTACAAGATGGAGCCAGAAGGAACCATTTGCACATGTGATGTCTTTGCAACAACCTGTCTCACAACTTCATATTAGCTTCTTCATCAATGTCTTTTACACCAAAACAACAAACTTTTTTCTTCTTTTTTTTAACATTACCGTCGCAGTGTTGAAAACAACGTTTCTGCAATCCGGAAGAATGCTAGTGGACCAAGCAGGTAGAGTATAATGCCGATTGTTGAACACTACTTTTGCAGGTGCGTTCATGTGATAGTTCGATAGGAACGCTACACAGCTTCCTTTACCGGCAGAGAAAACATGAGCATCCTCGTAGTTTCCTAGTTTAGTAACTTTTGGGTCAGAAGAAACTAAGGCTGATTCACATTGCTTAATTGCTTGGTGAAGCTGCTTAAGATGGCTGTACTTTGGTTCTTGGACCAACCCTGCGTTATCAGGAAAGAAAACAGAGTTTTAAGTTCAATGTAAAACGAGACAACACAACATTGGGGGGTGTTAGAGATGATTGTACCGTATTCATCGATGGGAGCATCATAATCGTAACTAGTGGTGATAAATGGACCTCCTGCTGTACGTCCAAAGTTTGTTCCTCCATGGTACTGTCACATAACCACCACTCACATCAAGTAATTTATTACAGATTTTTCATAATGTTTTGTGTGGTAAGACGTTAGTTACCATGTAGTAATTAATATAGGATCCACCCTTTTGAATGAAACGTGTGACTCCAAATGCTAGATCCTCTACAGGTCGTTTTGGAATGGTTCCACCAAACTCTGTGAACCTTTTCGCCATCACAGTGAACAAAACAACACAACTTTTATTTCAATCAATACTCATTTTATATATCGCAAGATTATATTTTCGCAAAGCGAAGTATTAATTATTTTTTTTACCAGCCACTCCATGCTTCTGTCCACATTTTTGGCTTATATGGTTTGTTTGGAGTGAAATAATCGCAGTAGAATCCGTTGCAAGCGTTTATCTAGAAACAAAACAAGAGATTATATTAGAAGATAAACTCGTATTAATACTCACACAAAAAAAAATTGGTCTCACTATAGGATCAGGTGCATCATCTTCCTTGCACATCACCCACGGGACTCCAGTGTTCAAACCAACCGCCATTTTCGCAGCCCAGTTAACGTATGAGTGACCAGCTGGTCCAAGCGCTTTAAGCTCAGGACCAAACTCATTCTCAATCTACAATTTTCAAAGATTAAACCCTTTTCAGCAAACTAATCTTCAAACAATTCAACAACTGTGTTTTGTAAATTTGTTGTATACCTGAGATAAGATGATAGGTCCACCTTGTGACGCGAAGAATCTATGGTCTTTCATCATCTGAACAATCTTCTGCGTGAAGCCTTGCATCGCAGCCTTAATCAGTACAACAATTACACATGTTACACTAAATTAATATCCAAAGTTATACAGAAATAAACATCAAAGATTCATTTACCTTGAAGGGTCCATTATCTGATCTGAAGCTAATCCCAGGTACATACTTCAACCAAACAGGAAACCCTCTACACGATTTTCAGGGGACCAAAAAAAATTCAAAATTCAAAATTGACATGAGACAAAATAAAAAATAAATAAGTGTTTTATTTTTGTTCTTTTCATTTATTGTTTTACCCAAAATTCCATTCAGCACAAACGTAAGGACCGATTCTGAGATGAACATAAAGCCCCACTTCTTGTACTGTCTTAATGAATCTTACTAAATCGTATCTCCCTTTGAAATTGTACTGCAAACATAACAAAACAAAACCCACCAGTTTTCAAATTTAGTTTCATAGAAAGATTTAAACTTTAATCTAATCTCATAAAGCTTTTAACTTTGATGGGATTTTTTTTCCACAAAAAAAAAAACTTTTATGGGATTTAGTTAGAAGAAGAAGAAGAAATTTTTACAGTGCCAGGAGAAGGTTCATGACCATTCCAGAAAACATAAGTGTCAATAACATCTAAGCCTCCGTCTTTAGCCTTCTTTATAAGATCTTCCCACATCTGCAAGACACACTCGGATCAAGCAAAAAAATAATAAAAGTAATAATCCACCATTTATTTCTGAGATTTGTTACCTCAGGGGTGCTTCTTGGGTAGTGAATGGAGCCGGAAAGGAGGATTCTACGGTGGCCATTAATGACGATGGCTTTCTTGTCGTAGGTTATGCTGCATTGGATCATGGCGGATCCAATTAGCATTGTTGTTAGCAAGAAACATAGGATCTTGGTGAGAACCAATATGGTTCCCATTTCTTTTTTGAAAATGAAGAAATGTGAGAGAGGGAAATGAAATCTTTCAAAACAAAACAAAAAGAATGTAAGATCAGAGAAGAAGCAAAAACTCTGTGTTAAGTGTCGTTGGTCTGATATATCTTTGGTTTCGGCTTCCACTCTCCACTAATTTTGTAGATATAAACTTAAATTGGTGTAGTGAATTAGTTGAGAACAAAAAATAAATTAATGGAGCTTTCCAAATAATTTAAACTAATTGGTATTACTTTATTTGCAGTAACTTAGCAAATAAAACCTTTTATTTTATGGCGAGAAAAGTTTTTAGTTTAGCTTAGCTGGTGTTATTCAATTATGTATTTTAATAGAGTTTAAATTTAAACACAATTCATCGTTATTCGAATGAATGATATTCTTAATTCTGTTTTAAAATCTATTGTTATTCGAAAAGGTATTCAAAAATCTTATTTAAAATCCAGTGTTATTCAATGAAATATTTAAATTCATTTTTTAAAATGTAGTGTTATTCAACTTTCAAAAATTTTAAAATTCTTTGTATTTTAAATTGATTTCAAATCATTTGATGTGGAATCTCATAAACAAAAGAATGAAATCAAAATCCAAGACATACTGCAAGGATTTTAGAATTCATTCACTTAAACTATTTCAAAATTTCAAAATTTGATGGATAATAAAACATGAGTTAACAATTGATTTTAAGTTATTAATTGAATAACACCCCTTAGAGTATTATGTTGGGTTTTTAATAATTAAAAAGAGTATTATTTTGAGTTTTTAGTAATTAAACCTTTTAAATAAAGATGAATTCTAAAAATCTCATTAACTAAAATCTTACAGAAAAAACCATTAACTTTAACTCCATTAATGTATGTTACTCTGCGTCTAAAATATTGTGACTGAAGGTGACATATATTAACGGTTTATAAACTGAGAGTTTATAATGTTGAAAACTTAATTGAAGAGTTTTCTTCTGATTTAAAAATAGATGATGAATTCAATCACTAAAAATCATTAAATGTTTTAAAATCTTTATTATCATTTATGAATTGATTAAAACTGATTTATAAATTCTTATACATTATTTTATTAATCTTATAATCAATTTATAAAACTTCATAAATGTTTTAATAATTTTACAAATGATTAATAATGTTTCAAAATTATTATATAAGCTTTTACAATTCCTATCATTTTGTTAAGATAAAATAATACAAGATTATTCGTGATAGTACATAAACATGAAGTAATACTACAAAAATATGAAGTAATACAATAAATCAAGAAAAATACATCAAAGATATTTTTTATTGATCAATAGGATAAAAGTACAACATATTGATTTTAAAAAGTAAGTATAAAAAATAACCATGTATTATTTTGGGGGGAAAGAAAGAAAGTATGATTCGAAGGTTGGAACTCGTGAAAATAAGAAAAAAAAAGAATGTTAAGATTTATTTTGTAGGATTTTTAATTGTTTTTTTATAATTTTATTTTAAAGTAAGCAACGTATTTATTTTGCATATAAAAGTCTAAGAAAATTTCATACAAAAGCTCCATCATTACTTTTAGAATAGTTGAATTTAAAAGAAAATTATCTTGGTAATAATCTCAAAATATCATTTTTCAGACTAAATTGATAATGTTTATCATTCTCTTTGTTACTCTAGTAAAAGTGACCAACACAGGACAATTCTTTATTTTTGTCATCAGCAACTTTTTATATTACTCCATTGATAATAACAGAGTCAAAAAGTCACTATTTCAAATAATTGATTATAAAAAATTTATGAAGCTTTTTGAAATCTATACTATTATTTGCGAAGTGATTTTTCACAACGGAGCTCTCACGTTAAAAGTTAGAGCGGTTAATATCTTTTATACCCTTAAGAAATCAAATATATAAATTAGCTCCAAAATAAAAAACGAATTTAAATGATTTTTATTAGATAAGTGATTAAAACTAATAATTAATAGTACTAAAAATTATCCAAAATCTAAAAAATATATTTAAATATAAAGATAATTCTTATAGATATTGTGTTGTTATCCAAAAATATGTTTTAATAAAAAAATTAAAATTTAAAAACAGAAAACAAATAACTAAATATTAATCAAGTAAAATCATTAATTTTATATAATTGAAAAGATAATATCGAATGATTTCTAAGATTTATTTATTAATAGTCAATATATATATATATAAGATTTTCTTAAAAATTCATAATACATAAAAAATTCAAATGAAAACATAAACAACAATTCACTATTATAATATTTTAATTAGTAATGAAATTATTAATAAGCAATTATAAAATGTTTATGCCCGCATGTGCGGGCGAAACACCTAGTAGTAAATAATTTAGAAAAAAAAAATCACTATCTAATAGAAGAACTATCAACGATAGAAGTTGTTAAGAACCACCACCATCAACCGTTTCTAGATTTATCAATTTTTTTTAAAAAAAACAGTTAACCGAAGCTTCTGTTTTCTTAAATCCATGAAAAACACTTTAAAAACAATCAAACGTTTTGTCATATTTAAAATAAATTAGTAATGAAATAAATCAACCAAATCGATGTTGGAAGTATAAAAAGTTAAAAACTTTTGGTCATCAGCTTAAAACTATTAAAAATGGGTTAACGATCTATTTCCATACCAGAACTTTTATATAGTAACAAAAATACACAATTTTTCAACTTCGTCATAATTGCACACAATTTAAATATCTAAATCTATTACCCCCTAATTAGAAAGATCGAAACCCAAAACCATACAGCCAAAAATTTGACTTGGTTTTAATGGTTTAGAACCTAAACCGAGATCATGACCAAATTTAAAACATATCCAAATCTCATATCAAACTACAAACTCAACTCAAACTCCCACTAAATCTTTAAAAACAATGAGAGAGATACAATGTTTTGGAATTTGGGGATTTAGGTATTTAAAAATTTAATTTTGGGTTAAATAAGTCGGGTCTTGGTCGGGTTATAAGATCTATTTGTTAGTTTGGATTATTAGGTCGAGTTAATCCAACTTAGATTTTTTAATCGAATCGTTTTAAGTATAATTAAGTTAGTTATTGGTTAATTTTGAAAACAATAAAAATATTAAATCAATTTTAAGCCGCTATTTGTTGATTTTGGTTGGTTCTTTAAACTTTAGGGGGATGCGAGTTTTGATCTTTCTAATTGGAAAATAATAGGTTTAGATACTTAAATTGTGTGCAACTGTGACGAGGTTGAAAGTTCATGTACATTTGTTACTATATGAAAGTTCTGATGTAGAAATAGATCGTTAATCTTTTTTACGGCTAGCTCTTTAAAACAGATAGTTTTTAGGTCTTCATTAAGAGGTTTAATGGTTGTTGTGAATAGAAAAATATTTATTTCAAAATGAACTTTTCTCATTGTTATTTTTCCTTTATGATGTATGTAATAATGTGTATTTCATTGTGAATTTGTGAGTTAAACATAAATTCAAAAGAAAAACAATGTAACCTCTTGAAATCATATGCAGTTACACAAAGCTCTATCATGTGAAAATATAATCTCAATCTCACCGTAGTAGAGCCTCTATTCATAGCTAAAATTCTGATGCATCTTCACAGTTTAATACCTCAAATAACTATAGAATCTTCAAAGTTTCTCAAAATGTACATGAACCTGAAAAGACTTTAAAATAGACTTCAAACACATATAATAGACTATAAATAGGACTTATACCATAGTCTAAAAGTGGTAAAAATCATGAATACCAAAATGAACTACCTAAATTGAATTTGGTAGTTTCTTTACTTAAGATAAAAATATCCAAAACTTGCATCGGATACAACGGTTATCTAGTTAATTTCCAATTTTTATACATTACGCTAGAATTTACCCGGATTCGGGAAGACCCAGTTTGAACCTGACCTTGTTTTTATATACATGAAATCTTCTTAAAACCTTACAACCGATATCTTAAAAAAATAATCAGGATCCAAACAGTTACATGAATGACAAGGCCTAGTTTCATATTGGTTGTGTCCCCTATTCTCAAACGCGCCCGTGTCATTGTAAACTTGTCATTTTTAATCATTTTAGTGGTTTAGTGTTTTGAATTGTATTTTAGAGTCATTTGTATGTATTTGAGGTTTGAGTTATGATTAAAAAAATTTGAAACCAATCCAAGAAGAAAAATGTATAATTGGGAAAGTATTGGACAGTGTTACAAAAAAAAATCTTAGGTCAAATTGTAATATCCTAAAAAAAAATACATAAAATATAAAAACAAAAAAATAGAGACACATGGCAGCAAACTTCCATAATATTTGTCATAAAATAAAATAAAAAGAAAAATACAACTTTATATATATATACTTGATTGTAAAATTGAGGATTTAATTTGATCAAGTTGGATATTAAATAACTTATTTAAATTACTTGTAAATATAGAATATTAAAATAAAAATAAGTATTTAAAATTATTTGGTTTGTTACCCATTTTTATTAATGAATAAATATACATTTTTATCATAGTAAAGTAATTCATTTATATTTTCATTACCATATTAAAACATAAATAATATATTTATATAAGCATATTTTTTTCTCTTATATATTCTGTTTTTTGAATTGCATAAGATGTAGAAAAAAAATTAGGTATTCTTTATAAATAATAAAATTATTTACTTTTGAATTTCAACGAATCATCAAATAATTTATCACTAATTATTAAATATTTTTGAATAATTTATAAATAATAAGTAATAATACAAAATAAGTAACTTCCATTCTGCTATTTTTTGTAAGTATTTAAAGTTGTAAGTATTTGTTTCTGACAAATTAAGTACCAATCTAAAATTTTATTACTCAGATAAAGTAAACCAAATACCGAATATATTGAAAATATTAAAAACTGGGCTTGTGCCTACCCAAATTAGAAACGAGAGAAAAGAGATAGATGTTTTTTGTTTAACGAATTTTTTTTAGAGAAAATCAACAAGGAACAAAAGTTTAAAGCTGTGAATTGGCTCCACATGGAACTATGAAAGGCCGTAAGCAAAAAGCATCAACGTCACATCATTCATTCCAATTTAATATTTGCGCACTAATTCATGCGGTGGATTATATCTAACACTTAAAGATTATGTGAAAGGAACATGCAAACAACTTAAAGTTTCTCAGACTGATATTGTTGTCAGGACTCAGTCGATCGTTATAAACTATACATGTACGGTAGTGAAAGAATGATGATGGAATTCATTCAAAAATTAGAGTTATGTTTAATCTAATATATCAAGTAACGAGTAAATGATTATTTAAATAATTTAAAAAGAAAAATTATTTTTTTATTGATATATGATGAATAGAGAGTATGAATACTGATAAAGAAGAGAGTATATGAATACAAGTGAATTCAAATGCAAAATAAATAGTTGACAAAAAATGCGAAATAAATATAGTTTTGATGTATGAATCTCAAATTCCAATTTTTTCATCCTTTTTATAGTGTATCAGACGGAGAATCGTACTGATTCCAAAACGTTTATCTAATATCATTATTATCTGTTAATGCTCCAATTTTTCTTTTATGCTTTGAATTAACTGAATCAGATTGATATTAGCTCTTTTCGGAACTCATAATAGACCTTTGTTCTTTTTGGATTCACCGAGCTTTAATATATTTTTATACTACTAAATTGGATCTTTAAACTGGATTTAAAATCGAGTAAAATCATCTTCAAAAAATGACATTCTTTCTTTTTATTGGTAGAAAACAGAAAAAAATCATAATCAAATCTGATAAATATAAAGTATATATGAATTTAAAATAATTTTAAATAATTTAAATGAGTTATCTAAATTTGAACCAAATTTGTAAAGATTTGAATCAAATCAAATCTGAACCAAAAAATTTAAAAACCTGAATGGAGCTAAAAAATTTAATTTTAAAACCCAAAATCTAAATAAATCCAAAGGTACCCGAATACTACCCCTATTTATTCGTTTCATACCAAAGCAAAGTGAACCATTCCAATTTGATTAACTAAACGAAAAGGGAACCATATAGTTAATAATAGCTGGCAGGACCAACGCGTATCATTAGGTAGGGGACCCAATGCTAATGACATTTTATGTTTTTTTTCTTTTATTTTTGTAAGCTGACATTTTATGTTTTCTGTGGAAAAAATATCGTTAACAACTATACCAACTACATTTGGTTACCACATAATTTTAATAACTAATATCTTAGGATCATTATATACCATACCAACTTAATTAATAATATTTCGAACCACTATTTACCATATTCATGCTATTAAAAAGTTATATAAAAAGTTTTGAGATTGCGGTTTCATTCAGCTGGTTAATTAAAAATATTCAACAATGGTTAATACACACAATTTTCTTATATCAGAAAATGTGTGTTTCTTGTTCATACAAGTTCATGTTTGAACTTACACTAAAACCAATACCTATTTACACCGACTAATTTTAAGGTGATGTCTTGATGAGATACTGAATTAGGTATGATGTTGAAATTATAATTTATAAGACCGTAACTAGAACTGGACCATAGAACATGTGCGAAAACGACAAGAAGAAGAAGAAGAAGAAGCATGGTGGCTCCATCGCATGTGATTATGATCCAGATTTACATCTCTTTCTTCTAAATTATTGTATATTATCCCTTGTATTATACTTTTCAATATTGTATAATTATATATTTGAAACGAATATAAATATTAATCTAATGTTTTCTGATTTTGTTTTCGAGTCGTTGAGGACAATGTACTTTGGTCTCAATTCATGTCTATATACTTTGGTTTCACTCCATTTCCATCCAATATGATTAAAACTTAGCTTCCACGAGGATTTTGAACATGTGCCCATCATCTTCTGTTAACCTTTTTTCGATAAACAGATCTGGACGGACGATTTTGTGACTTGTGCCACCTCTTGTTTTTCTTTAAGAAGATATATATGGTGTCACTATATATATTAAAAAAGCTACATATAATGAATTTTCAGTTTGTTTCTTTCATGTAGGTATCTAATTTATGTTTTTTTCTGTTGACTGAAATATTTACTTTATGTTTGTTTAATTTTTATATTTTTTTGCTAATTAGGAAGAGTTTAAGGCTTAAACTCTAGCTTCTTCTCTCGCCCAACACTAACATGCGCTAACACGAAAGCAAATCAATGACGTAAAACATATTTATACTGAAATATGAATTAGGAGAAAAATAACAAATACATGCTCTTAAACTACTAATTTATCGGACTATTTATTTATATTATTAAAGATATATTATTTAACATATATATTTATAACATTTAACCAATTCTGAAAACTATGTTATTTAATATATATATTCTACGTGAAAACTATATAAATAATATAGTTTTGAGGATCAGATTTCTTATAGATTATGAAATCTGTAGGCATTCTATAAATTCCATGAAATTTTAAAAACAATTGAGAGATATTTTTTTTTGTAAATAACATTTTGAGAGATATGTAACGTCGAAAACTCCTGTGTAATATATATGTACGTTGCCAACAATAACCAAATTTGAAAAAGTATATATAAATATTATGAATGATCATTTGTTAATAGTGGAATCGAAATTGTTCATATTGATTAGTTAAAGATAATTATGGATGAAAAATGATCATGGATTAATCATGATTATAAAGCTTCTAATCAATATAATAAAAAGATGCGCAGTGCAGTGTGACAGTGGGACTTTGATTAGCTTGTTAATAACGAGGAGTGAGATGCCGTTTAAGCGCCGTTTGTCACTGCCTTTAAAATTTAATACAAACTAAGACGCCGCTAGATCTCCGTTCCGTTTACGTCGGTGCATGTCTTATCTAGAAGAAACGACATTAGCCACATTACGTGTTTTGTGTTTTTTTTTTTTAAATATTTTCATTTGTGCATTTACCTGAAAGTCACGCGTACAACGCTTCTCCCTATTTTTAACGAGCGCGTGGAGATTTTTGTGCTCCTTTTGTTTTTCTTTTACGAAATCAAAATACACAAACAAAACATTTAATTTCTAAAGCAATAAAACAAATAGTGTGTATTGGAGATGGTTTAGCACAAGTTCAATAAAAACTAAGTCTAAAATTATATCTGGTCGTTAAGTAAAATGATGATTTCACTAAAAGATGAAAGCATATTTTTTCTATAAATAAAAAATATCAGACTCATTGAAAAGACATTCAGAAAACGTACGAAAAGTACAAAGAATACAAAAAAAATGATTTTCCTCTCAAGATGACTTGCACTGTTCAGAACAACTTGTCTTTGACGACCAACACCAAAAATAGAGAGATATTTGTTTAGACGAAATGTGTAAACGAACATCTCTAATTTTTATAATTGTCCGAGCTCTTTGTTACTTGACTATTAATACGAAAATTTCCACCCCTTCACCTCATTTATTATTATTGTATCATCAACCAAGTATGGAATCAATAATTGGCGTCCACTGTGGGGCTGAAGATTCTTTTACACTTTAAGACAGTTCGGCGGTCACAAAATCTGTAATCATCAGCGACCCAAGAATATCAAACATGGCAACCACGACGACCTCTGGTCAGCCAGGAAGCAACGCCATGTCGATGACCTCCAGTCAGCCAGGAAGCAACACGATGATGTTCTCCACTCAGCTAGAAAGCAATGTTGTGACGACGACCTCTGCTCAGCCAGAAAGCAGCATCATCCCAGCGACCTTCGCTCAGTTAGGTAGCAGTGTTATCCCGACAACCTTCGCTCAGCTAGGGAGCAACGTCATCCCGATGATCTTTGCTCAGCCAGGGAGCAACTTCATCCCGACGATCTCCGCTCAGCTAAGGAGTAACGTCAACCCGACGATCTCCGCTCAGCCAAGGAGCATCGTAATCCCATCGATCTTTGCTCAGCCAAGGAACAACGTCAGCCCGACGACCTTCGCTCAGCCAGAGAGCAATACAATGTTGATGATCTCCACTAAACCAGGAAGCAACACTATGACGACGACCTCCGGCCTCCCAGGGACTAGCGTCATCCCGACGACCTTCGCTCAGCTAGGGAGCAACGTCATACCCGCGACCTTCACTCAGCCAAGACCTCCGCTCAGCCAGGGAGCAACACGATGTTGACGATCTTCGATCAGCCAGGAAGCAACATCATATCGCTGAGCTCGGTACAGCTGGACGGCAACATCGCAACAACGACCTCGAGACAACCTGCTCTCCAGCCGACCAACATGGAGATCAACGAAACTCATATTCAGCCGATCAACAGAGGCATATCTGCAGTAGCTTCGCTCTCAACACGTCAGCCAGACACATTGATTGCACACTCAAACCAACCAGACATCTCCTTGATCTTTCCAGCACTTGTAGGAAAGACCGACGAGCTTGCATGGATAACATCGACTCGTTTTGACGACCTAGCGCAGTCCCAAATCACGTGCAATAATCGCATCAATGAGCTCCAATCTGTTGAGAGAGATGCATCCAGTTCTCAACAATTCAATGTTACCCCGCAGCTCAAACGAGTCCTTTTTAACAAACTGCCAACACATGTCACCAAACCCAGACAACAACATCAACACAATTTGTTTGTGCCAACCTCCAACTTCAGGCAACAGGGCCGAAAACGACTCAACGACCTCTTAGCGTCGTTCGACGAACCAAGATACCAGCGACAAATTTAACTCAGCGACCATCATACCCAGGCGGCAAATTATCAGCTGACTGCCAACAAAGAAGCTCATCACAGAGACAAGGAGATTGAGGAAATGAAGGTTCAACTACAGTGCATGACATCCAAGGTGCATCAAGCAATCAACGCAGCACCAGAGATTGATTGTGTGCTTCGTGAAACACATAATACGCCATTTACACCTCGCCTCCTCAACATTCTTGTACGACATCCAGGAAAAATCAAGCTTCCTTCTTATAATGTAACATTCGATCCAAGAGAGTACCTCACCGTCTTCAGTATCGCGATGGGAATAGCAAACTTTTCACCGGAAGAACATGACGCAGGTCTCTGTCAGCTGTTCGTTGAGAATTTAAGCGGACTCGCACTCGGATGGTTCTCACGCTTAGAAGCCTATTCCATCGATAATTACAACCAACTGTCAACTGCCTTCCTAAAACACTATTCAATGTTTATCCAACAGAGCGCGTCCAACACCGACCTCTGGACTCGCCTAAGAACCCACAGAGACACTTCGCTCATTCATCGACAAGTTCAGAGCCATCATATCTCGGATTACTGTACTTGACGAGGCAGCAGTCCTGCCACTCCGAAATGGTCTTTGGTACGAGTCACCATTTTGAAAAGAACTGTTCAAAAACAAACCACAAACTCTGGAGGACGCGCTCCATAGAGCAATAACCTTCATTGAAATTATAGAGGATAAAGCTGTGTTCGCCAAAAAATACGCAAACCACCAAAAAATCATCTTCAGTGGAAAAAGAATCTGACGAGTATTCTGAATCCTGGTAGCACTACAACAAGGCATACAAGGATAACAAAAATAGGAAGAGAAGAAGAACCTACCAGATCAGCAACCAATCAACTAACCAGTCCACCGATAAACATGCTTATAACGATTATGGCTCATCAGACGCTCGCACATACTGTAGTTACCATAATTCAACGACTCACAACACAGAGGAATGTCGTCATCTACATGAAATGTTTTTAAGTCAATACCATCGCGATCATGACTAATCGTCCAAAAATCAGCAAAGTGGAGAGCAGGTCATAGAAGATTAAGAAGCAAACAAGAAGACCGGCACACTCCTGTTATACCAAAAATAACACGGAGGATCCGCTACCTTTTAAGCATTTACTTTCTTGTAAAAGTGAACTACGATCGGCTTGATCCCCGACTGTGGGGTACGTAGACAACCTCTCACGAGGTGCAACTAGTTCTATATAAAATTATAATCTTTTCAACAAGGTATCAGAAAACAACGGGACCAGTTCTCAGTGTTGCAGCTTCGTGCTCACACTCCAAAATTATTTGCAAACAAAATACAAGACTAACTCTCAAAGTGCGACATCTCCGTGCTCACACTTGTAACATTTTACCAAAAAAAAGACCAGTTCTCAGTGCTGTAGCACCGTGCTCATACTTCAAAATTATTTGCAAACAAAATACGAGACCATCTCTCAAAGTGTGACAGCTCGCACCCACACTTGTAACATTTTGCAAAAAAACGAGACCAATTCTCAGTGCTGCAGCTCCGTGCTCACACTTCAAAATTATTTGCAAACGAAATACGAGACCAGCTCTCAAAGTGTGATAGCTTCACGCCCATACTTGTAATATTTCACAAAAAACGGGATCAGTTCTCAGTGTTGCAGCTCCGTGCTCACATTCGAAAATTACTTGCAAACAAAATACGAGACTAGCTCTCAAAGTGCGACAGCTCCGCGCCCACACTTGTAACATTTTACAGCCAAGGAAACTTTCCTCTCAGCATTATACTTCTTACGCCAAGTGGCAACTTCCCCTGCACAATCGGCTCCCTCATTAACCGCATCAAGCTTGCCATTGGCTTTCTCAAGCTCAGTCGCAACGACCTTAAACTCGGCATCCTGGCTGTTCACCAGCCGGTTCACATACTTTGCAGCCTACAAAAAAAGAAAAACACAACAAAAAAAAAAAAAGAGGTGGGGAAGTAAAGAGAGCAACCACAAACACACACACAAAAAGGGAGGTAGGGAAGAAAAGAGGGTACCAACCCGAACTTATAAAAGAAACACAACGCAAAACTCTCGCTCTATCAACCAACTGCGCTAAGCTCTCTCGACGAGCTCCCCTCACCAGCGCTGCGCACAGCTCTCTCGAGGAATTCCCCTCACCATCGCCGCGTGCAGCTTTCCCGACGAGCTCCCCTCACCAGCACCGTGCGCAACTCTCCTGACGAGCTCCCTTCTACCAGCACCGCGCGTAGCTCCCTCGACGAGATGCCCCTCACAAGTTCCGCGTTCAGCTCTCCCGACGAACCCCTTCACCAGCGGTCGCGCGCAGCCTCCTCGACGAGCTCCCCTCACCAGCGGCCGCATGTAACTCTCTCGACGATCTTCCCTCACCAGCGGCCGCACGCATCTCTCCCTTCACAAGCAGCAGCGCGCAACTCTCTCTTCACCAATCGCCGCGCGCAGCTCTCTCGGTAAGCTCCCACACTAGCGGCCGCGCATAACTCTCCTTTTACCAGCCGCAGTGCGCAGCTCTCCATTCACCAGCTGCCGCGCGCAGCTCTCTTGGCGAGCTCTCCACATTGCGTCCTTGCGCAGCTCTCCATTCACCAGTCGTCGAGCTCAGCTCTCTCGACGAGCTCCCCTCACCAGCCGCAGCTCATAGCTCCTCTCTCCAGCTGCCGCGTCAGCTCCCCACACCAGCCGCCGTACGCAGCTCTCTCGACGAGCTCTTTTCACCATCTTCCATGCACAACTTCATCATCCCCTGACGATCTTCCATCCCAGTTTTTTCTCTTCGACTAAGCTCCAAAAATCTCCGACATCATAAGCGATCCAAACCTGATTTTTCACTTAGAAAATTCCATAAGAATTCATCAAAATTAAAAAACTTGATGAACTGGGGGGGTTATTGTTTGAGATGGGCTTAGCACGAGCCCAATAAGAGCTAAGCCCAAAATCATGTTCGGCCCATTAAGCAAAATGATGATCTTACTAGAAGACGAAAGCATACTTTCTTATAAATAGAGAGTGTCAGACCCATTAAAAGGATATTCAGAAAACATACGAAAAGTACAGAGAATACATAAAAAGATACCTCCCTCTTAAGACGACCTGCACTGTTCAGAGCAGTTCGTCTTTGACGACCAACACCAAAAATAGAGAAATATTCGTTTAGACGACATGTGTAAACAAGCATCCCTAATTCTTGTAATTGTCCGAACTCTTTGTTATTTGACTATTAATACGAAAATTTCCATCTCTTCACCTCATTTATTATTATTGTATCATCAACCAAGTATGGAATCAACATTGTGTATTACTGAAAAGAGCTAAATATTACTGAAAAGCAGCTAAATTTGGTATTTTTTTCTGTGGAATTTTCACTTCATAGTTTAAACTCATATAAAATTACTCAAAACAATCATTCCATTCCATAAAAGATCGGTAACCAAACTGATATTTAGAAAACAGTTGAATTACTCTTGACCACCAAAAACCTAGACAAGTAGATACTCCTTTCTTTTTTCAGATTAATTATTCTATATTTTAAAATTTATTTTAAATCTTGTTTTATGTTTTCAATGTATTTATTTAATTGGTCTTTTTTAAATTTTTTTTTATTCTTGTTGTTTTAGTTTGTTAATTAATTCAGTCAAATAAAATAATATATTAATATTAATAAATTATAAATTATAAAATTAAATAATTTTTTTAATGTATGTGAAAAATTTAAAACACAATTGATCCGAAACGGAAGGAGTACTAAAACAGACCGGAGGAACCAACTCTTATTATTAGCCCATCAAATCAAGATGCAACGCTCAATGGCTTCGAGAGTTCACGAGTCATACTTAAAACCCATTTAACGCAATAGTTGTACAACAAAGCAAAAGCTTCAAAAAGGCAAAGGCAATGGCCTCTCTCATTTACTCACCAACTTCATCTTCTACCTGAATCTGCTTTCCAAATTTCTTCAAAGCTAGCGAATATACCTCTTTCTTTCTCATTGATGTACTTTCTGCCACCGTTTTCACTGCCTGACAAAGTTTAATGTTGAATACAGAATCATTAAGTTACATATCCAGCTTTAAGAACTGAAAACATGTCTATAATCTAATCCTATATGTGTAGTGTAATGTTTTGATCTTAAGAAGGGGGCAATGGTTACCGAGGATAGGCTATGTCCATCAGAGATCAACACTGCTAACTCTTGTTCGATTTGAGATTCCGTTGGGTTCTCAGCTTTGGTCTCTTCCTTTCCTTCAATCAAAAGCGTGATTTCTCCTTTTGGTTGACGGATCAGAAACTCTTGCTTGGCTTCCCCAAGCGAACCCCTCCAAAACTATAGCAGGAGAGGATCTCTCTCATCAATGGGTCTATCATAAAACGTTATATGTGTATGTAAACATGTATAACATATAGAAGTGTTAAAATGATTTTACCTCTTCATGAAGCTTCGTAATCTCTCGAGCTATAACACATCGCCTGCACCACATAAAATTATATATCAGGCATTAGGACTGCTCCTACTAATGGAATATATAAACATATAGCTTCAATAAAGCAGATATATGAACCACCTTAATTCACCAAAGTAAGGGGCGGTTTCATCAAGAAACTGTGACAATTTGTGAGGGGGAACATAAAAGATTTGCGTTCTTGTCTCATTTGATGAAATAACCAGCCTCTCTTTCCTTGTTCCAGAATGCTTAGGAAGAAATCCAACTGCAAGAATTAACTTCTTTGAGATTGCAGAAAGGAAGTATATGTGGGGGAGGGGAGGAAGTTACCGAAGGTGAACTCATGAGTATCCAAACCAGAGGCAGAAAGAGCAGCAACTACAGCACAAGCCCCAGGGATTGGGATGACATCTATTTTCTCTTTTGCACACATTTTCGCCTAAAAGAGGGACGATGGTGTTGATTAAGAAACATTATAGAAAGGTGCCGTGCCACTCTGCTTTAAGTGACTACAGAACATTGTCAGATGGGAACACACTGTCCCTGTCGGAAGCTTAAAAAAATGCAGAGAAAATGAACTCACAAGTTGAGTACCAGGATCACTAATTCCAGGTGTCCCTGCGTCGCTGATAAGAGCGACAATCTCTCCCTGTTTCAATCGATTCAAGACAGCTTGTTCTCTTTGCGCCTCGTTGAACTTGTGATAACTCACCTAAAAACCTAAACCTCATAAATTCAATACATCACATGATAAAACAAAAAGGGACAAACAATTGCAAAAGCAAGATTTAGCATAAAAGAGAGAAAACTTACAAGCTGAGCTTTGATATTGTAGTAATGAAGCAACTTCCCAGAGTGTCTCGTATCCTCAGAGAGTATCACATCAGCACATCTCAATACACGAATAGCTCTGTCAATTCATATGCACACATATTGTAACTGAGAACTGATTCACTTCTTCATTCAATTTGAAACATTTTTTTTTTTATTTTTTTGGTACCGTAAAGTGATATCTTCTAGATTACCGATGGGAGTTCCAACGAGGTAAAGTCCAGGCTTGAGAGGGCTCTGCAAATACATTGATAACCACTAAAAACCTTAATCGAAATTGATCAGAAAAAGAAGAAGAGATGAGAGTGGTTACGCGTTTCGAATCATCTTTAGCAACGGAGTCGGCGAATTCCGACGACGAGCACAAGGAAAAGGCGGCAGTTCTGGAGATAATGGGTGAGCGGAAGAGAATTGAAAGAGGGGAAAAGGCGGATGCGCGAATTGAAGTATAAGGAAGACGGAGAATCGCCATTCAGGTGTTAAAGCTTCTTCTTCTCTTTTTCTTTATGCTTTTCTTTGTTAAACCTCTGCGATAGATGGGAAGAAGAAATCACATGTTCTAGGAAGAATAAGAAAAGCCCTAACCGAACCGTATCGAATCTGATTTAAGTGATACGGTTCGATTATGGTTAAAACCCTTCAAACCCATACAGTTATTACCGTAGAAATCTTTTTTTGAAACACAGAAACTTATTTGATAAAGCAATATCAATAAATTTTTCATTTCATTTAAATATATTGTTACATTTAATTTTTAAAAAGAAATTTCCTAAGATAACCTTTTTAATTTATTTTCACAAAAATAACTTTTAAAGTGAAAAATGACTAAAATGTTTCATTAAAAATATAAATATACACTTATAACTTTAAGAAATAGATTTAAGGTTTAGAGTTAAATGGTAGAGTTTTGAGGATGAAGTTTCAAATATTAAAAAATAAAAAATAAAAATAAAAAAATTTAAAATAAAAAGGCTATTTTAGTTATTTTATTTTTTGAAGGTTATTTTGTGATATAAAGTTACAAAAACTATTTGAAAAAATTACCTATTAAAATTATATATACATATATATTACAATAAAATATTATATTGTTTGCTTTATGTTTTACAACAAAATCTATTTTATTATTTTAACACTTTAAAATATTTTGATGGTATTTAGTTATATTGTAAGTAGAAAATTTATATATTAATACTTAATAAATATGAAAGTTTTTTATATATTATTCTGTAACACAAAATATTATAAATCAACACAAACCATATTAAATTTATAAAAATTACTCTATTTAAAGTAAAATATTTAATTTTATAATTTTATTTTATTATAATACGTGCTATTAATACAATATATATAAATTTTCTGTAATTTGTATTAAAAATAACTTTTACAAATCTAAAATATGAATATATTAACATTTCAAATCAAAGTTTTAGTTTTATTTCAGAAATTTAAACTTAAATCTAAACTAATACATATGTAATATAAAAATTGAAATTTTTGAAAAATACTTTCATCTAGTTTTAAAATATTTAAATTAAGAGAATCTAAGAATTATAACTTTTCTTAAAATTCAAAATTTAATTTTAATAAAAATAGTTAAAATAAATAGTGTCTACAAATTTAAAATAAAGTATATAAAATTAAAATAAATAAATTATAGATGCAACTGTAATATCTGTTAAATATAATTTTAGAGAAAAAAATAATTCTGAACTTTGAAAATACGGATTAGTATATTTTGTAAAAAGAAATTAAAGTATTTTCTACGAACTCTTTACATATGGTATCGATTTGGACCTAATATATATGCAGTATGCACTTAACCTGCCTATTGGTCGAATCCGGTTTGGTCTGGTCTGGAATGGTCTTGTCTGCAATTAGTCGGTTCGACAACGGAAGAAAATGGAAGTATGGATTTTCACATTACGGCTGAATGTTCTCTTATAGCTTACTCTAGACTCTGAACTTCGACACTCCCATAGGTAACAGTGAAAAAGATTGAGAAAATAAGTTAAAATGTAGGATTTGTCAGGAGGATACGACATTTGTTCAAATGTGATAATCATATTACAGATAAAGGTCGTCTCTTAGTCTTAGATAAAAATGGTCGTTGCATCAAACCTTGTCGTCATGGAACCACCACCTCGTCTCCTTTGGAGACCTCCCATTCTTACAGTTCTTCACGTATCGATCATTATCCGCAGGGCGTTCCTGCAGCCACTCAAATGTGTTTGTTAGTGACCTCATTTTATGTGAACTAGGACATACTACAAAGGAGTAAGAAGGAACCTTTGCAGGTGAGCTCGATAGCATGGAGAGAATGCTGATGCAGACTGAACTCACAGTCATTGCTGGTGACCACGAGTCATATAGAATATCTGCCACAACACAGCTTTATATTCATCAAAAGAATCACTAATTTACAAGGTACATAAGTGCTTCGAAAGTTGCATCAATAAAAAGATTGGGTTTTGAATATTTTGTATAGAGTCCAGCTAAGATGCAAACAGAGCAAATACATGAGTTCAAGCTCCACACAATAGGCATGAAGTAACATACAGTAAATAGTATAGTCTCTTGTAAAGATTATGATTTTGCATAAGAGTCATGCCTGCCTACAATCTAAAACAGACCCTGATTGGACACATGGTCGATGTTGTAGCACAGACCAAACATGGAGGGTTAGGGTTGCTACAAATACAAGGAACTCTATACTAAACAAACTGGGAGAAATGGAACCATACAATCAAAAAATCTTTTTGGTCATACTGTTCGTTATGCAAAAGAATCTCTAAATCTAACAACCTTGGTGATAAGACTAATCAATGATCTCAAACATATCTTTTAAGCTCAGCAATTGTTACTGTCATTTTAGCCATGTAGAGAGTTTACGAATTCTAGTATTCTACATCACATCTTATAGAAGTTGAAGTATATCAAGAAACGAAACCCTGGATGTGAATCAAAACAGATAAGCAAAAGAGATGGAGCAAATACCTAAACAAATATGCCCATTGCTGTAAATATGTGGATGTAACGGTCCCGGAGGAACAAAAACTACCTGCTCAACAACATAGCAACATTTCAGACAGTCATACTTTCTCATCTTCCACGACAACAAAACATACATACATAAACAAAAGTATTAGCCTTCCATCAATAAGACCAACCAAAGAGAATTGAAGAGAAAGACATGAAAATAAAGAAGGGTTCGGTACAATCAATCACTGATCAATAGAAAACTAGGACCAATGACTTATTTTCGATTCAGATAAAAGCAAAGAAAACATAAAAGAGGAATGAGATGACTTGCCTGCGGTGCTTCCATAGGGTAATTAATGGGAAATTCAACCTGAAGCTGGTAAGTCTCATTCGCGTATAGCGTCCCCGGAGCTCCGGTCACATCGATTGTCCATCTTTAACATCACAACGCATAAAAAAACGATCAAAAATTTCATAAGAAATATTCAAAAAGAGAGATTGAAATATTCAAAAAAGAGGGATTACTTTTGAAGATTATCGTTAACTTTGTGCTGAAATCCAGTGGGAGGATTTACTTGCCACTCCGTAAGCTCTTTCTGCAACCTATTGCACGCGATCTTGCTTAACGCCTACGCATCATGTCACAACCACTCGATTTCAGATTTAATCAATAGTTATACTTGTAAGAGAGAGAGAGACGATTTCGTGGAGAAATAGAAGACATGCGAGAGAGAGACCTTGCGTGAAGGAGCGGAAGAGCTGGTCATGGCGGAGAGAGACGGAGAAAGAGAGACAACCAAGTTGTGTGCTGTGTTTGGGCTCCTTTACTCTTAACCTTTTTTTTTTTTTTTAATTTTAATTAATGGCAACACTTACACTTTTTCTTTTCTTTTGGACCAATTTTCTTATAATAAAAAATCCGATATGGCGGTACAAGAAGAAATTGAGGTCCATCCCACCATTTGAGGAATAATTTCGTATGTTAATGAGATTTAAGGAAAATCTATTATATTGTTGTAAATAGAGATGAGAATAGAGGAACCGGTGTGTTTTATTCAATGAATAATAATTCTTTTATATATGATTAAATATAAAGAGAATGAATGGTGACCAAAGAACGACGAAAAATAATGTATTCTCTAACATTTCTAAAAAAAATTACCATTCATAAGGAACAAATTTTTTTTCTCATTCTTTTTTTTGCAGGGAAATAAAGAACAAAATTGTTCCTTGTTAAATTTGAAAAGGAACAACCATTCCCTTTCATTCATGCTATTTGATTCCTATGCGTTCCTTTCCTATTCATTCCTCTTGTTCCCAGATTGATCACCAGTCAGACCCAAAGTTTAATTTGGAATATGGAACAAATATATTTAAAACTTTCCATATGGACATCACCACAATATTCATAACATTTTTCCTTGATGTCCATTATATCAAAGAGTCTAACTGGTGACCAAAGAATGGAAATGAATAGTGCATTTCATACTATTCCTAATTTGTTTTATCATTTACAAAGAATAATTTTTCCTTTTCATTCTTCATCATTCCTTTCATTTTAGAGGAACATAGAACAAATTTGTTCCTAACCAAAATTGATATGAAATAATTTTTCTTTTCATTCCTCTAATTTCATTCCTCTGCGTTTTTTCCTTACTCATTCCTAATGTTTTTACCTTGGTCACCAGTTAGACCGTAGATGTTTTAACATTTTTCGTCGTTAAAAACCTCACCAGGAAAATCTAATGGGAAAAATCATGGTTAAGGAAAAAAGAGTGCAACGCGTAATGACTTCTCCTCATGTGTACATATGTCGAGATCTTTGATGCAAACCAATAAGATAAACCGATTTCTTGAAAGTAGTAGTGGTTAGCGCCTTGGTGAAGAAGTATGCGAAATTATCACTTGAACGAACTTGTAGGACACGAACATCATCATTCTTCTGCAGTGCATGAGTTTTCTTATGACTTTGATCATTTTCTTCGATTTTCTTGATTTCAAAGACTTTAAATCAATGATAGATTTTCAACTTTGAAATTATAGTATTCCCTTCAAGTGTGTATCATTTATGTGTTCTTTGTTGCCTCGTTAAAACATTCTTATGGAAAAACCCATTGGGATGAAAACCATGATAAAGAAAAAGAGTACAACCACACTTACTATCATATTTTTTTCCCTCGAAACAATATCTTCAGAATATGCATTTCAATCAAATAAATTTCTCCAGAGAATTGAGTTTAACAGAATAAACTCTATTTATTTCTATTATGATATATATGACTTTTAGACTCTGTGTCCATAATTCTTTTTCTACTTAGACAATAGTTTCTTGGTCTATTTGAATTTCAAACCAAATTTCTTACATACAATCATCTAGAAATTTATCTCATACATACGAGTTATTCATTTGTAACTATAAAGTTACTAATATGACTTTCTTTCTTGTCATATGAAATTACATCTTTCAGTTATGAAAGAGATTGATAACTTTTTCAAATAACACTCTTAAGTATGGTACTTCAGGGCCAATCGTATATATGATCATCTTAAAATCTTTAAAGATCTTTTAAGATAACATCTCTTATTTTGGATGTTCAGTTTGTAACACATAACAATGTAGTCTTTTCAAGATCTTTCTTCCTAAACAAACAATTTGTTATAACTCTTCAGGAGTGTGGATTATATTCAAACTCATGATTCTATTGATCATAATCTCTTGATAAATACAAATGGATACAATTGTTAATCTTATAATATTTCATATATCCCATAAAATATTTTGTTTCAAATCGATTAAATAACTAGAGTTTCCGGAAACATGATTTTGATATCATCAATCCTTCATGGATTCTATCTTTCAAAGATTATCATTTTTGAGTGGGTCATATAATTCAAGTTCTTCCTTCATTGCTAGACTGATAAGGAACTTGAAAGTAGTTGCAGCTACCACATGAGACAATGTCTATTCACAATCAATTCCATATTGATCTTTCTTTAGTGCAACAACTCATTTTTATCCCACTTATTTTACACCTTCTAGAGTATGGACTACTGGTCTAAATACTAATTTTCTCTTTCACAAGAGTTTGTATCTTTGTATATCGCTTCTTTCTGATTTGACCAATCATTTCATCGTGTACACATTTCAATAGACTTTATTTCATAATCCTCTTTCTCATTTATCATATCAACTGCTACTTTGCATGCATAAATATTAACGACGTCGATTTGATATTGATTCCATACTTTTCCAGACATAACATAGCTATTTGAGAATTCTTTATTCTCAGGTAACTGAATTTCTTTCTTGTCATGTTTTTTATCTATTCTAGAGATATTTAATATTTCATTCCTCGATTCCGCCATTCTCACTCATTCTTCTTTTTTTCTGAGGATTATTATATTTGGAACCGATAGGTCTATCACGCTTCAAGCGCTCTTTAGATTTATTAGCAGTTTGATATTGTCCTTCCGGAACATCCATTTAACTGGAGCATTTACAACTAATACTTGTGACTTAATCACTTTCTTAGTGTCAGTTAAATGAGTATGGTAACTCATATAATAATATTTGTAATAAAATTATCTTTATACATTCATTTTGGACTTCTGTTCAGGCTCTTTAGTCCAAGGATCAATGGTAATTTATTCCAATTCATTCATTTTTCAGCTGTTTATTTTCTCCCCGTAATGTTGGATAGACTAACTTTGAATCTTTAAATAAATCTTATAAAATCTTCTAGATTTCATCATCGATGGAGATAATATCCAACATATTTATAACTTCATTTGAAGTCCCAACTTTTAGCGGTGTGGTGGAGCAATACAACTTATTCACAAAAAAATTAGATGGAGATCTTTGGTTTCTGACCCAAAGACAATTTGATGGGGAGAGTTCTTAATTACTCTTTGGTATTCTACTAATCAATGTTGCTGTATCTTTCGTATGAACATTAGATGTTCATCATGTATCGCTACATGTATAAAATAATCATTAAAGACTTGTGAATTCACCAATATTATCAATTAGTCTCACAAACACCATGTTGCGGATTCACGACAAGGATACATACGACCTTCTTGTCGATGCATTAATTATAAACATATGGTGGATAATCAGTCCACCAGTGGGTGATCAAACCCACAAATATCTCCTTGTATAAATAGATTCCAAATCTTTTGACTAGTGAAAACTATATTCTTATATTTCCTTGTAAAAAAGCAACATATATTAGATTATTCGTAAAAAATTTCTGATTCTTCAACGTATGTCCTATGATTATCTTTCACATAATTACTAAACCGGAATGGCATAACCGGTTTGCCAAACATTACACTTTTGGTAAACTTCTGGTTTACTATTAGATTTATCTCCATTTTCTAATCATTGTGTAGTACAATACAATAGTTCTTTTGTAATACTTATGATTGAAGGTATTCAACATTTTCCTTTACTTATTGTCTGAACATTATTAGATTCTAAATCCCCTAGTTATTTATAAATGATTCCTTAAGTTTATATCTAGTGTGAACATACTTTTGGATGTTCCACTTACTAAGGATGTGTGATTCTCAAATTCTCTCCCTCGAGATGAAAATACTATAAATTTATTAATCTCGATTTGATCTCATATTAGAATCAACAACATGCCTTGCATGGGCCTTGCATGGGCCTTGTATTCTTTCTTAGATCCTTCTTACTTTTGAGACTTATAAGAATATGATGCAATAAGGATTTTAAATTGCATTCTTATGTGTAATAATATTATGTACTCTTCTGGAGCATCATATATATCCTCTTCTTGAACATTCAGTTCATTTTATACTACCGTGTATTGTACTCACACTAGTTTTCTTTCATCTTTAGATGATTCAATCATATCTCTTCTTTATTACCATCTTTATTTTTTCAACTTCAAATGAGAGTACGAGTTCTAAAAAGAAACTCTTTAGCTCTTGACCTTACATCAATAGCTCATTGTTTTTCTGAATCTCAAGGAGACAAGATACAAGTATAATTTTTTTTTTTCAATCATGTGTCTATTGGACAACATTACTTGTGTGAAAAATGCATTCTCATCTTTGCATCATTAGAATTCAATTACGTTAGATTCTATTTATAGACTTCAGGTCTTGTAATTTCTTAAATGCAAAATACATAATGAGCTTTAGGTAATCACATTCAAGTGATTATACCTCTCTAGATTGTTCTCTAAATTTATGGTTTTTTTTTACAGTCAAGCTTCAAACTTAAAACACTCGTATATAAAAAGGTAATGAAACATAATAATCAAATTATTTCAAATTATATATACAAATATGTATTATCATAAATATTTTATTATACTAAGAAATAAATAATACTTATATATACATTATTTTATTCACTAATTTTTTTTACTCCATTAATCATATGTATACTTACTAATTCTCAATTAACTAATCAAAGTTCAATTTACCATGTATATAAAGCATGATAAGATAATACTTATCTAGATAAGAAGGCAATGAAGTGGAGACTTGTTGGGGATAAATTGCATCTACCCACATAGGCCCATCTTGACGAGATCTCGGCCCAGAGATGAATATCGAAGTCGGCCCACAGGGCCCAGAACCGACTTTTGGAAGGCATATATAAAGAGAAGGTTGAGATGAAGAGCAACACACACAAACATTGGAGAACAAGCCTAGAATTAGGGTTTCTTTAATATTACTTGTTCTTGCTTTGTTCTTCATAGAAATACTCAAATCCAATCAATAAACTCTTGATTTGTTCTCTAAATCGTCTAGTTGTTAAAACCACAATCAAAATCGATCATCGATCAAGATTACCGATTTCAGATTCAACAATTGGCGCCGTCTGTGGGGAGTTCAAATAGTAACGATCAAGAACATCGATCAAGAAGATGACGGGATCTCCGACGAATCCACCGGGTCAACAGCCAGTCGCTCTAAACACCGTCCTCGCATCCATCGCCGTCGTGGTTCAACGTCATGATCAGCAAGATGCCACAAAGAAAGCAACTCAAGAACGTCTAGAGATAATCGCCGCTGCTTGTCTTCCTCCTGTGCAAGCAGACAATCAAGATCCGAATACTGCTCAACGACGTCTTTTCCAAACTACGGTGCGCAATCAAGCAGCCGATCAGGCGACCAATGAAGAACTTCAACGCCTTCAAGGGACGACCAAAGACATGTCGTCTAAAATTCATCAAGCCACGAGTTTCGCACCAGAAATCGATCGAGTTTTGGAAGCAACTCAGAAAACTCCATTCACCCAAAAGATAACCGACATCCGAGTTCGACACCAGAACAAACTCCGGATACCGTCTTTTCGCAGCGACTCCGACCCTAGCGACCATATGACTAGCTTTAACATCGCCATGGGCCGAGCTTATTTCATGACGGAGGAACGAGATGCTGGTTATTTCCAACTCTTCGTCGAAAGTTTGGCAGGGCCAACCCTCACTTGGTTTTCTCGGTTGTCCGCAAATTCTATCAGCACCTTCAAAGAACTTTTTACCGAGTTCCTGAAACATTACTCCATGTATATCCGTCAAGGGGCCTCCGCCACCGATCTATGGGGGCTCAAGGCCAAAAAGAATCTCTCCAAGACTTCATGGAACAATTCAAGAATCTCCTCTCCAAAGTCGACGTCCAAGATAAAACCGCAGTGGAAGCATTACACAATGCATTATGGATCAGATCATCTTTCCGATCTGACCTGTACACAAACAACACAATCACTCTGGAAGACGCCCTCCACAGGGACAACTGCTTCATACATATGGAGGAAGACAACGCGGCTTATACCGCAAAACAAAACGCGTTGAAAGCCCAGCTAACTCCAAAGGCGACCCATGTCACTCAACAACCTCGGGAGCACCAGCCTAACAACGACAAAAAGGGAAAAGTTTATTCGGTAGCCGAGGAACCATGAACTACTTCGTCCACGACACCCGCTGAACGACCATGGAATGTATGGGACATAACCTTAGAGGGAAAACCTCTAACTTACGATGAAACTAAGTTCTGCACCTACCATAAAGCTAAGGGTCATGATACAAAGGAATGCAAAAAACTCGCGGAAGCTCTGTTCTCGGCATTCAAAAACGGTATCGTCACCCCTGACCCGCCTGAAAGCCAAACAAGCAAGGAAAAAAGGGAGCTGGACAAAAAATAAAAAAGCTAACGCGAAGGCACAGGAGGTCCGCCCAGAGGATCAAGATGCAGCGACTCCACCAAGACAACGAGATGATACCGATACTGAGGACGAGAGACCACAAGTGGCACAAAGAATTAATCTTATCTCGACACATCCCTCGACATCATCTCCTGAGGACATCAACAACCAAGATCTTCGGGAACATCTCCAACAAAAGCGTTCAAATACAGATATGCAAGATATGCTCCTCCAAAAAAAGAGAACAAAGCTCTCAGACAAGGATCTCCGCCAGAAGCTCAAACCAAATGCTAGCACAACAGCAGCAGATCTCAGGAAATCGTTATCAAACAAGCGTCCCAACGTTTTCCGGTGAATCAATGTCATCCTGGGAGGATCCCCCATATGAAACAATTCGGTAAAGGCCATAAAGGAGCATCAATGCAAAGCCGTAAGCGCTCACCGATGGCCGACAAAACATGAAGCGGGAACACCCATCACATTTTCTGATCTCGACCTAACCGACATTGACTATCCACACAATGACCCCCTATTAGTCGAACTTCAAATCGGTACTTGCGAAGTCACTCGAGTCCTCATCGATACCGGAAGCTCCGTCGACCTCATCGATACCGGAAGCTCCGTCGACCTCATCTTTCGACAAACGCTGATTAAAATGATGGTCGATCTCAAAGATATGAAGCCTTCCTCACGGCACTTACCAGATTCAACAGATCGTCGACAACGCTGTTGGGTACCATCCGCCTCAACGTATTCGTCTGTGGAGTAAACAAACTCATCAAATTCTCCGTGATAGATACTGAGACCCAGTACAATGCAATCCTCAGAACGCCATGGCTTCATTTGATGAAAGCGGTTTCGTCAACATACCACCAATGCGTTAAATTTCCTACCAAAGAAGGAAAAATCTTTACTCTCAACGGGAATCAACGATTTGCGCGAAGTATGTTGGTCTCCGACTTCAAAAACAAGCAGGTCACCTTCGCCATCGAACCGTAAAAAAAGCTATCACCTTCTAAGGAGGAGACGATTCAAGTCGGCATCGACGCTGAAAATCCAGACCGAACTGTAGTAATAGGATCTAAGCTCAGCAACGACCTAGTGACAAAGCTGACCGCTTTCCTTTGCGCAAATAAATAAACGTTCGCATGGACAACGGACGACATGCCCGGTATCAATCCAGCTGTTACAACTCATCGACTGAATGTCGATCCTTTTTACAAACCAATTAAGCAGAAACGACGAAAAATTGGTCCCGAGAGAGCTAAGGCAGTCAACGACAAGGTCGACATGCTTTTCGAAGCTGGATCTATCGCCGAGGTTAAGTATCCAGATTGGTTAGCTAATCCGGTCGTCTTTAAAAAGAAGAATGGGAAATGGAGAGTGTGCATCGATTTTACCGATCTGAACAAAACATGTCCAAAAGATAGTTTTCCTCTGCCCCATATAGATCAGTTGGTGGAGTCCACGTCCGGAAACGAACTACTCTCCTTCATGGACGCCTTCTCAGGTTATAATCAAATCATGATGCACCCGGATGATCGTGAGAAGACATCGTTCATCACCGACAGGGGAACATACTGCTACCGAGTAATGCCCTTTGGACTTAAGAACGTAGGTGCCACTTATCAATGACTTGTCAAAAAAATGTTCGCCGACAAGTTGAGAATTACTAAGGAGGTCTACATTGACGACATGCTCGTCAAATCACTCGTTGCGAAAGATCATATCCGACATATTTCTGAATGTTTCGAGACTCTAAACAAGTACATGATGAAGCTCAATCCGGTGAAATGCACCTTCAGAGTCACCTCAGGTGAGTTCCTCGGATATATCGTGACTCTGTGGTCCTAGATTTACATGATCAAAAAATGGCTCGGGAAATCCAGTGTCTCACCGGCAGAGTAGCGGCCCTCAACCAATTTATTTCAAGATCTACGGACAAGTGCCTCCCATTCTACGAGTTGCTGCGAGGAAACAAAAAATTCTTGTGGGGCGGAGCATGTGAAAAGGCCTTTACCGCGTTGAAACGATACTTAACAACCCCGCCGGTCCTAGCAAAACCGGATGCAGGCGACACTCTGTATCTTTATATCGTGGTCTCTCCCTCCGCCGTGAGCAACCTACTCATTAAAGAGGATCGAGGTGAACAACATCATGTTTTCTACACCAGCAAACGCCTAACCGACGCCGAGACAAGGTATCCCACACTCGAAAGAGTGACCCTCGCCATCGTCACCTCGGCAGGAAACGACACCCCTATTTCCAATCTCACTCCATCGTCGTCCTCACCGACCTCCCTTTGCAAACCATACTACAGAACGCCAATCAGTCGGGCAGACTTTCAAAGTGGGCCATCGATCTTAGCTAATACGACATCTCGTATAAAATCAGGCCAACCATCAAGGCTCAAATTTTAGCCGACTTCATTATTGAGATTCCTCCGGCATCCAACAATGAAGCCGAATACGAGGCATTAATTGCAGGACTTCGTTTGGCAAAGGTAGTCGGAGCAAAGCGGTTGCAGGCCTTTTCTGATTCTCAACTTGTTGCCAGTCAATACAGTGGGGACTATGAGGCGAAAAACGAAAGAATGGATGCATATCTCGGCGTTACCAAAAGTTTAGCTGCGGAATTTGATCATTTTGAACTCACCAAGGTTCCTCGAAAGGAAAACTGCTTCGCAGACGCACTTTCCGCATTACGAAGTAGCCAACGAGATCAAATCAGAAGGAAAATCCCAATACATACAGTAGAGAAGCCGAGTATAACACTACCAGAAGGAAAAGATGTTCTCGCTATCTCCTCTAGCACTGCCGAGATCATCCCTCCGGCGGAAAATGGCAACGATTGGCGAACACCCTTTCTCGACTATCTCGACAAAGGAATACTTCCTGCCGATAAATGAGAATCCCATCGACTCAAGGCAAAAAGCTCGAATTACGGGTGGATAGACAGTAGACTACTACACTGATGGACAGCGAACAAACCGCTTCTCACTTGCGTAGGAAAGGAGGAAGCAAAACTCATTATGATGGAAACCCACGAAGGCGAGGGAGGTAACCACAGTGGAGGTCGATCTCTCGCATTGAAACTGAAATCTCAAGGTCAATATTTGCCGACCATGGTCAACGATTGCGAAGAATACACATTTCGGTGCAATAAATGTCAGCGACATGCTCCCAACATACATTCTCCAACCAAGCTGTTAAAGACTTCAACGACACCATACCCATTCATGCGATGGGCGATGGATATAGTCGGTCCCCTACCAAGTTCTAGGTAGAGACGCTTCCTGCTCCTGATGACCGATTAGTTTACGAAGTGGGTTGAGGCGAAAGCTTACATATAGATCACCGAGAAGGAAGTCCAGAGTTTTGTTTGGAAGTACATCATATGTCGACACAAATTACCCTACAAAATAGTTACCGACAATGGGAGTCAGTTCGCCTCTACCAAGTTTCGCGAATTCTGCGAGAAGTGGAGAATACGCCTTAGTTTCTCAACCCTCAGGTATCCACAAGGGAATGGATAGGCGGAGGCAACAAATAAAGTCATCATCGACGGGATCAAGAAGAGGCTGGATCTTAAAAAAGGATATTGGGCCGATGAATTGGAGGGAGTACTATGGTCTCATCGCACGACGCCCGGAAGCGCAACAGGGAAAACGCCTTTCTCCTTGGCTTACGGAGTCGAAGCAATGGCTCCAGCCGAGGTCAACGTCACCAGTTTTAGAAGACTGAAGCTTCCTCAAAATGAAGATCTTAATCACGACATGATGATTGACGCTCTTGATCAGCTCGAAGAACGACGAGATCAAGCTCTATTGCGGATCTAAAATTACCAACATCTCGCTGAATCCTACTACAATAAAAAGGTCCGATCGCGTCCAATACAACTTGGCGATCTCGTTCTCCGCAAAGTCTTTAAAAATACTAAGGAATGGAGGGCAAGTAAACTCGGTACCAACTGGGAAGGGCCTTACAAAATAACGCACGTGGTCAAACTAGGAGTCTACCGACTTGAAACATCTTCCGGCGAACGAATACCGAGATCCTGGAATTCAATCAACCTGAAGCGTTATTTCGGCGCTTAGAGGAAAAAAGAAGAACTACGAGTGACTTGTTCTCTTCTCCGGTACGTAGGCAACCTTTAAACCAGGTTCAGTCACAAAAAAAAGAACTACGAGTGACTTGATCCCTTCTCGGGTACGTAGCAGCCTTTAACCGGGTTCAATCACAAAAAATAAATAAAAATAATAATATAAATATATACATATTCGTATCACGACCTCCCTTGCTCTGATCGCGTAATATTCCACTAAATCTAACTCGGATCTCGTCAAAATCAGTCATTTAAGTTCATACTAAAAATGAATTAAAGTCGGCATTAATCCACAGTAGGCGATCACGTCGAATGGACTTACCTACTCTTATGTCCTGATCAAACACTTAAGAGTTAAAAAGTCGAATGATACCACATCACAATAGACAAAAGGAAAAACTGCTCGAACTACTTTGAAAGGTCTCAACTACGTTTCTTCCTAGTTTTGCAGAAAGAACATTGTCGGTCTATCTGACGAGATAGTAACCTATTTGTTTATCTAGCAAAATCACTACGAAGTTTAACATCGGCCTTCGGCTCATGTTTGATATCGTTTGAAGTTCTAAACTTCGTAAAACTTGCACAAAAGAGAGCTTAATACTTTCTAAATAAAAGGAAAAGCCAAATTCGCCTATAAGTTCTTACATAGGGGATACAAACAAAAAGACAATAAACAATAACGTCCTATTAAGAACGGAGATCCTCGATGTCCTGGAGAGATAAGACCGCCATGTTGGAGCCGTGCTCATCAACGCCGATCGGTGTAAGATCGATCTCCAAGGCTTCAATAACCTCCATCCCTTGTAGCTCTCCCTGGTACTTCGCTTCGTCGGCTCTAGCCTGTTGAAGTATCTCCTCCATGGATAAACCCTGGGAATGGATCTTCTCGAAGCTTTCTCGGATCCCTTTCGCCTGAGAATACATAGCTAACTTGGACTGGATGGATGGTTGCTCTTCCACGAATTGGCGCATCTTGTCGTACGCCGGCGCGATCTGATTCTTCAAAATGAATTCAACCCGAAGCCTTTCCTTTCTGAACTCATGCTCCCGAGACTCCCTCAACCTCCTGGTCGTTGTCTCGGACCTCAAGAAAATCTCGGCGTTCTCCTGCTCCAGATTGTGGCACCGAGTATCAAGTCCTTCCTTTAGCGCCTTCAGCTCTTCTAGCTCTTTTGAAAGAATCTCATTACGAGATCTCTCGAGCTCGGCACGCTCCACGGCCTCCTTCTTCTTGGTTTCCAGCACACCGATCTGCTCTTTGTGCGAATCGCACTTATAAGCCAGCTTGGCGATCTCCTTTTTCTTCTTTTTCAAAGCTCCGGTCTTCGATGCTATCTTCTCGTCCTGAGCTTTCAGCTTGGCTTCATAATCTCTTACCATGAGATTGGCACTCCCGAAGAACTGGATTAAAAGGCAGAGAAAAATACAGGATTAGCAAGGGGAAGGAAAATCGAAACACTAAGAATAGGAGATAGTTACAATGGCCCTCGCTCGAGTCATCTCGCGATATCGGTTACTCTGCGAGAGTTGCTCCAACTCAGGCATTCCCCTCCTCTTGAGCTGGATTTGGCGAAATAGGCGTGCTGGCGCCTCGTTGTCTTCAACGAAGGGGACATAAGTTTGCTGATACCAAAAATTGACAACGTGAGGGTATCCGACCTCTTCTTTGCAACCGGCCAGATCGGGTTCGGTAGATTGCTCACCGCAAGTTTCCGTCGCCTCGGGACCTGCCTGATATTCTTCCGCTGGCATCTCGGTAATGGTGATAGCATCAGCCGGGATGGCAGGAGAAAGCATAAGTGGCTTTTCCTGGGAAAGACCTTCTTGTTGACCGACATCATCAACATTCTCTGTTGGCCCCTCAGTGTAAGGGGATCGAAAGCCGATCTGCATCAAAGAAGAAAACAGATGAAACAGATTAGTTGAAGTGGAAAAGAATTAAGATCTCTGAATCATACCAATGTTCGCATTGAAATATCCATTCAAGATCATGGAAGGAACTTCAAAGGAAGCTTCATTGATCTTGACATAGAAGTAGCGGTGGTTCCAGAAGTTGACTTTAGTCGGCTTCTCGGTGATCACATTATACTTGGGGACCATCTTCCCGTAGAAGAACCCCGTCTTCCTGATAATACTCGGTGTCGTCAGTTCTTCGAGTAGACGGGCCGACATCTTGATTCCTAACTCGGCTGCGAGAACGGTCAAGGTCACTAAGATCCGGATCCCGTTCGCTGTGTACTGACCAAGGGCTATTTTCCGCCTAGAACAATAGGTGGTCAGGAATTCTGGTAGGGGCCACCACAGGGAACAATTGAGGAAACATGACTCATAAACACAGGCGTATCAGTCTGCAAACACTTTGGAATGTTGATTTCGTAGGCAAGTGGTTCTCTCACTTCTGATTCTTCTTGGCGCTGAAGCGACGTTCCTGCTCTGGGTCTATTTGTTCATCGAACTCGAAGTCGGCCCCTTTCCAACGCATCAGAAGAAGATCGGCTAATGCATAATCTATTTTCTTATGCGCCAAAGTTTCTTGATTCCCAGCAGCATCACTTGTTTCAGTAGGAATGATTTCCTGTTCTGATCTCGGCTCGAAATCTAAAGTTGGGTCATCTTCAGGAACCTGACCACTCGCTTCACGTTCTTCCATCTCTAGACCGAACTTGACGATACAACGCTCGTTGTTATCCAAGTCGGCCAAATCCTCGGCTGTTGGACCTGAAACGTCCATTCCCCCAAGAGCGATTGACCTTCTTCGACGGATTAAAGGGGAGCCGCTACTGTCAGAATATGAAGTGGTGGCGATGGCTTTCCCCTTTAAGGAGCAGCGGCGGATCGGAGAGGACATTCTAATCAGAAACAAAGAAGCTAGAGAGAGAAAGTAGAGAGAAGGCAAAGAGAAAAACAGAGTACCTTTCGATGAAGTAGCGAGAAAATGAAGAAATGAGAGTTGGAAAAAGGTTTTTATAGGAAACATGGCGTGGAAGACGAGCAGTCATCATAATTAGGTCTAAAAGACCTATGAATGACGACTAGTGTCCCACTAACTCCAAATTTCGAGAAGAAATCCGTTGTGGATATATGACGCGTAACTTCTACGCGGAAAATCATCAACCGAGATAATAAACAAAGAATTGAGTGATGTCGGAAGGACGAATTCTCTTATTTACCAGACAAAACCGATAACCGAGATCACATCATCAATGGACCCTTCGAAGAAATTCATCGGAAAGATAATTGCGATGATGCTTTCGATGAATTGGGGGGGACTTATTGTTGAGGATAGATTGCATCTACCCACATAGGCCCATCTTGGCGAGATCTCGGCCCAGAGATGAATATCGAAGTCGGCCCACAGGGCCCAAAACCGACTTTTGGAAGGCATATATAAAGAGAAGGTTGAGATGAAGAGCAACACACACAAACATTGGAGAACAAACCTAGAATTAGGGTTTCTTTCATATTACTTGTTCTTATTTTGTTCTTCATAGAAATACTCAAATCCAATCAATAAACTTTTGATTTGTTCTCTAAATCGTCTAGTTGTTAAACCCACCATCGAAATCGATCAAGATTACCGATTTCAGACTGGAACAAGATGATGGTCAAACCACTTTACAAAACTCTCGCCTTGTATATAAATATACATAACACTGAAACTTCAAAATTTTGCTCATGCAACATGGCCATCACATTAGTAAACATCAATATAAATATAACATATAAAATCATGCTCGTGATATAACTTATTTATACACAAGTAAATACTATAATTGTATCATCTAGTAACAATTTAATAATAGAGAAATAAGATAGATCAACCCACTAATTAGTAAAGCATACAACAACCATGAATGGATTCATATATGTAGAATATTTAGCTAGTTTCAATATCATATCAAACAAAGCGTAAAGCATAACCGATTAATGTAATTCAATATTCAATCAGCAGACATGCATGCTTCAATAAACGTGAGTAAGAGTAGGCCAACCTAAATTAAACGATTGATAAAAAAATTACAAATAAATGATTAAACAATAACAATTACATGTATGTATAAACTTTTTTTTAAAACACTTATAAACTTGTTTATAACCTCACATTCAAGTAAATAAAAGACTCTCGTGCATTAATGTGGAAACTATTGTCTTGTCCGTTTCTTATTAAAATCCTCTTTTAGTCACCACATAAAACAATCATATGCAAACCGATTAATACTGTCCATGTAGTCATGAAACAAGTGACGATAATTATAAGTGACACTAGTAAAAAAAAGGCCAATAGACACGGTCATTCTTCGTGGCTATGAGTATTATTTCGTAGCTATATGGAAGGATTGCTACGAAAAGCCACGTTTTACAAATCGTAGCTATAGGATCGTAGCAATTTTGTGTTCGTAGCAAGTTATTTTCAAGATGCTACGAAAATGCTACGAAACAATAACGTGGCAATTTGCTACGGTTTGAAACGAACACATCGTGACAAAGTTGCTACGAAATGCAACGGTGTTTTTCGTGTCATGTAACTACGATTTTGCTACGAATATTTCGTGGCAAAGTTGCTACGAAATGCAACGGTCTTTTCGTGTCATGTAACTATGATTTTGCTACAAATATTTCGTGGCAAAGTTGCTACGAAATGCAACGGCCTTTTTCGTGTCATGTAACTACGATTTTGCTACGAATATTTCGTGGCAAAGTTGCTACGAATGTAGCCACGCGTGCTTCCGTGGCTTGTTTTGTTTGCTACGATTTAATAAGTTATTTCGTGGGTGGGTAATATCACGAATTAAAAAAAAAAAAACCTAATTAGGTTTTCAAAAAAGAAAACAGAAAGTAAATATATATTTCATTAGAGCTTTAGAAAGCTCAGACATTCAAAAGATTAGGTTCAAAAGATTCAAACATATTACATAGATTGTTTTTGTTTAAACAAAAGCCACATCTTACACCTACAAACCTAGTTCTGCATTGCACCATCTATCTAATTCAGAAAGGCTAGTGGTGATGAGATGACCTTGAGCTTCAGATTGATCCTGAGTTGGAGTTGGAGTTGGAGTTGGAGATGGAGATGGAGCTTGTGCTTCTCCTTGAGCTTGAGACTGACGCTGAGCCTGAGGTTGTTGTGCTGAGGCAAGAGAATTGGCAGCCCGAGGCTGTAGAACTTGCAGAATCAAGTTGAGAGTTGTTCTTGTTGCACTCATCTCATCTTTGAAGTCACTCTTGAAACCAAGAAGATCAGTCTTCACTTCCTCAATAGTTGTCTCCAAGCCACAAATCCGCATGTCCATCTCCAGGCTGCGCTTGAGTGTAGCAGGGACGGACTCAGAAGGACCAGTGTTCTTGTATTGAACACTGCCAAGTCCGTAAATTGTGCCTTTGCGTGTCTGTCCACGCTGAGAAAAGAAGGAAAACAAGACAGCATTAGCACTTAACATTCAGCATAAGGACATAACATTCAGCATAATTAAGAACATAACATTCAGTATGCAAATTTAATACACTAACTACTAACCTATTAGTATACAACCACATCAGATAGATATCAATGATTAAAGTATAGATAATAGTATGAAAGAATATTACCTTGATGTATTCTTGGTTTAGGAGTAGGCGCTTGGAATTTGATGTGGCAGCAGTTGAGCAAGTTTGGCTTTCCCCAACTGGAGAGCCATCTTCTAGCATCTCTTCCACAGCTTGCTCAACCTCCAGAACCAGTGCCTCTGCTCTCTCGTCAATGAATGTCCCATCTTTACGGGTGTGAGTCTTTCTCACAAGGTCTGGATAGGAAGGTGGTCCCTCCAAACCTCCATCAATTATCTACAACAAAAGCAACAACATCAAGTTAAACATATACTAGGTAAATACAGGGAAAATGTAAGTAAAAATAGAGGGAATTCTTACCATATTGTACTCAATATTTGCAAAGCAGCGTGGTCCTGCACCATGGACGTGCATCTTCAAACCTGGAGGAGCAGAAGTGCGAGAAGCAGCTGCTGACTGGCTCTTGGCTTTAGCCTCATCTGTTGACCAATTGGCAAGGACTGTTTCCCAGTCTTGAGCACTGATGTATTTCGGTTGCTTGTTCTTTTTCCTTTTCTGGCTTATGCGTCCACATATTGTCACTTGAGTCTGAAGCTTCCACTTGAAGTAGATTTGATCATGAAACTTGTCATCCCAATAGTAGTTTTGCTACAAAAAAATGAGAAGTGATTAGAAGTTATTAGAAGTAAACTTTAGTTACTAAAATATAAAGTTAAGAAAGGAATTGAAAGGATGACTTACTATGAACGAGTGCCACCAACTATTCCTCTTCTCCTCTGGAACTTGTTTCCAGCTTTGCCACGGGCCCCAGAAGTTTCCCTGCCATGTTGCTCGGATAAATTCATGAACTTGGGGATCAATTCCAAACCTGCAAAGACAATGGTAACCATCAATGCATCAATTAAAGACAGTTAAGTAACTAAGGACATAGTTAAAAACTTACCATAATGCTCCATTGAGCTTTTCTGGATGGAGGTGAGGCTGGTTGACTCTAGATGGAGCACGAAGCAGAGCATCTTCAGTTCTCCTCACATAAGTTGGAGGAGCAGAAGATACTGCACTTGAAGTGGCGACGGCTCCAGGAGGTCTTGTTGTTTGAGCAGAAGCCGGAGTGGTGGTAGCAGGAGGCAGGGACGCGGCTCTCGTTTGGTGTCTCTGGTTTCTGACTTCTGTAGACAGAAACACAACATTAGAATTAAAAACCTAAACCCGAAAAGAGACACAACACTACCCCGAATCCCAATCGAAAACCCTAACCCTAATCCCAATCGAATCCCAGTGGAACCCCAAAAAAAAAATCTAACCCGAAACCCAATCGAATCGCAATCGACACACAAAACAAAAACCTAACCCAAAACCCAATCGAATCCCAGTGAAAACCCTAACCCTAATCGAAAATTCAAACTAAAACCCTAACCTGAAACCTAATCGAAACCCTAACCCTGAATCCCAATTGAATCGCAATCAAAACCCAAAACAAAACCCAACCCGAAACCCAATCCCAGTGAAAACCCAAAACCCTACCTTCAAAATTCAAGCTTGGAGAGCGAGATCGCCTTCCGGCGTTTGCGGTGGAAGGAGCCATGACCGAGAGAGCTTGTAGAGAGATGGAGAGAATATAGACGAGAGATAGTTAGTGAGAGACGAGAGAGATGAAAGAGAGGAGAGGAGAGAGAGTTAGTGAGAGACGAGAGAGAGTTCGCGAGAGTAACGAGAGAGATGAAAGAGAGGAGAGAGTTCGCGAGAGAGAGGAGAGATTTCCCGAGAGAGAGGAGGCAAAATTTGATTAAGTGTGGGAATTGGGCTCCAAATATTTGGGCTCCAAATTATTGGAGGGAAATTATTTAGGGCTTTATAAGTGGAGGGAAATATTTTAGGGTAAGTTTAGGGTATAAACAGGGTTTTAGATAGGGTTTAGACAGGGTTTGCAAAAACTCTAAATTATAAATTTATAGATATTTAGTATATTTAAAAAAATTCAAATTTCTTTAAGCAAAATTCCATAAAAGACATTCATATTATCATATATCTTACAAGCACACTAGAAACTTATATATACATATTAAAAATTTATTAATGTTAAGAACACTAAGAACTTGAATCAGATTCTGAATCAGAATCAGTACATGATTGGTCTAACTCATCTTCAGAAATGTATTCGTCATTGGGAGGAACTACCGGTGTTGAATCATAATTTGAACATCTTCCACGACATAAGATTCAACTCGTATCATTTCACTTCGTGCAACAAATTGGTTATGTATATCATCTTGCACTGCAGTAAGAGCAACTTCAGAAGTTTCTCGAACTCCTCTAGGCACAACTTTCGTACATGCCCACCAATCGTTTGATGAAGAGAGACGAACCATCGGATAAGGAATGAAACAAACTTGATCACAATTACCAGATAAGATAAATGGATCATATTTTTCGTACTGCCAACACGGAGACACATCGACGATTCCTGATTTATGTTTTCGAATTCCCCGACCTACAATTGTATCAAACCACTTACATTTAAAAACCATGGCCTTCAGCCCAACAGCACCAGAATACTCAACCATAATTATCTCCTCAATCAATCCGTAATAGTCAGTGTCCGTCGTTCCACGGACTTGGACGCCATAATGTTGGGTTCTCTTATCTTGGCCATGGCTATGAGTGTGGAAACAATATCCTCGTGAGAAGTAAATCGGCCAAGATTTATAATTGCGTTTAGGCCCTTGTACGAAATCCAACATCCACAACGGAAATTCATATAATTTACTCGCATCGCCAATCTGTTAATTAAAAAACTAAGATAAATGATAAATTCACATTGATAGTCAAATTTTATCAAAACTTACATAGTTTTTCACCCATTCAACAAAATGTTGGTCTTTTGCCATTTGTAGATCATTAGCACATATATTTGGATTTCTCTCCATCATAAACTCCTCAAACATCCTGTTCCAGAGTTGTTATCAAATAATTATAACTACCAACTGATATTCTTATAATTGTGATATATAAAAGAGTTGTTGAAATACCTTTCGTATGGCTCAAATGTAGCACAATTGAGCATCAAAAACGTTTGCAGCAAAGTGTAGTCATCGTCATTTAGATATCTTTCTTCCATTTTTCCACTAACTCGGCCTTCATGGTAAAACATATTTGGCACTTCTGGATAATGATATGTAAATTGAATTTCTCCAGGTTGTGAAACATGAGCGGGCACTTCGGGATTCCCAAAGTAGTGTGCAGAAGCTGTGGAAATCTCCTCATTAAGACATTGGGCAATAATGGAACCTGCAATATGTGCTTTATTTTTAACTTTTTTCTTCAGATGGTACATGTATCGCTCGAAAGGATACATCCATCTATATTGCACTGGACCCCCTAGAGCGGCTTCGTCTGGCAAATGCACTGTGAGATGTTCCATAACATCAAAAAACGCAGGTGGAAAAATCTTTTCCAAGTTACAAAGCTTCACCGCAATGTTTTCTTTTAAGATGGCAACATCTTCTGTCTTTAATATTTTTGCAGAGATATCCCGAAAGAAGAGTGCTATCTCTATACAAAATATTTTGAGTTAGTGGATAATGACATTATACAATTAGTTCTTAAAGAAATTACCTGAGAATGCGATGTGGACATTTTTGGGAAGCAATTCTTTAAACGCAAATGGGAGAAGTCGTTGCATGATCACATGGCAATCATGACTTTTCAGGCCTGAAAGCTTCGAATTCGTCTCGTCTATACATCTACTAAATTTCGACGCGTACCCATCTGGAAATTTGATATCATCCTTTAACCATCTCAAGAATTCCTTTTTTTCTTCTTTTGACAACCGAAATATCGGGACCAGCATCGTTCCATCATCTTTTATATGTAACTCTTGCCTTCTGCACAAATAAGGTAGATCCATCCTTGACTTTGCATTATCCTTTGTCTTCCCAGGAACATTAAGCACCGTGTTGATAACATTATCAAAGAAACTTTTCTCAACGTGCATGAAGTCCAGGTTATGCCGAAGAAGAAGGTTTTCCCAGTACGGCAAATCCCAAAAGATACTCTTTTTCACCCAATTGTGATCTTTGCCATAGCCGTCTATGTTGCTCGAAGGTTTCTCGTGTCCATTTCCTCCACAATCGACATTTTTCTTCAGTCCTTCGATGTTGTTGATTCTTTCATACAAAATTTCTTCTCCCGTCAACCATGGTGGAGGATCATCAGTTATTGTCTTCCCTCTTCGAAACGCTTGGACATTTCTCCTGTAAGGATGCTCTTTCTCCAGAAACATTCGATGACAGTCAAACCAGCTATGCTTCCTTCCATGTTGCAACCAAAATGACTTTGTATCATCTAGACAATATGGACAAGCTAAACGACCATGAGTCATCCAACCTGACATCATGCCATAAGCGGGAAAGTCATTAATTGTCCACATTAAAGCGGCTCGCATGGTGAATTGTTGCTTCCTCGAGATATCATAGGCTTCTGCCCCGTCACTCCATAAACTTTGTAATTCTTCAATTAGCGGTTGCAGATAGATATCAATGCTCTTCTTTGGATGTCTTGGCCCGAGCACTAGTACTGATAAAAAGAAAAATTCTCTTTTCATACACATACCTGGCGGTAAGTTATATGGGGTTATGATTACGGGCCATACCGAATGTGCTTCACCACTCA
Organism: Sinapis alba; assembly: GCA_012274485.2. Lineage (NCBI taxonomy): Eukaryota > Viridiplantae > Streptophyta > Magnoliopsida > Brassicales > Brassicaceae > Sinapis > Sinapis alba. Next base: position 61,800 of record MU105627.1, on the reverse strand, counting down.
TACCAACTGGATTAAATCCATCTGTTGCTAATCTGAGATAAATATTTCGGCTTTTTGCAGCGAAATTAGGATATACATTGTTAAAATGCTTCCAAGCTGCCCCATCAGAAGGGTGATGCATTTCTCCTTCGGGCGACTCATGTTTAGCGTGCCATCGCATTTGTGATGCAGTCGCTTCTAGTTGATACAACCGCTTCAACCTCTCCGTAATAGGCATATAAAACATTCTTTGCTTTGGCCGCCTTTTCCCCTTCCCTCGGTTCTGGTGATATCTATCTTTCCCACAAAACCGGCACGCTAACAAGTCTTTATCTTCCTTCCAGAATAACATACAGTTATCCTCACAAATATCAATCTTCACAACAGGAAGACCAAGCGCCTTCGTCAACTTCTTCGTCTCATAATATGATGCAGGAGCTTTATTTGGTTGTGGTAAAACATCTTTAAAAGTTTGTGATATCTCATCCAAACATGACTCCGGTAAATTGTGATCGGTTTTTACTTTCATTAAACGTGATGCCAAGTATAATTGAGAAATACCTTCAATACATCCTTCGTATAATGGTTCATTAGCGGCTTCAAATGCTTGAAACACTCTATCTTCATATTGATCTTCATTGGGTGCTTCTATCACATTTTCCAATATATGAGTTGATCCAATGTCTTCCCTCACAATATCATGCATGTTCTCCTGACATGTCTCCTCTTTAGTATGCAATGTCTCTTCTCCCATTAAGTGACCTCCCGTCGATGATTCTCCAACGTCATAGTAATTTTCTCCATGGCTTGACCATAAATAATAATTACTTTTGAAGCCGACTCGGTAAAGATGGCGAGACACGGTTCTCGCGTCACGTTGCTTTCGGTTTTGACATCTTGCACAAGGACATAACATGGTTTTTCCCTCAAGATAAGAATTTTGATTCGAAGGAAATGTGATAAAAACATCAACACCTGCTTTAAACTCATGAGAAACACAATTTTGGATCGGATCAATGTGTTGATCCATCCACTCTCTTGAATAAAAGTAATTAGACATTAAACTCTCAATTTTTTACCAAAATATAAGATATGGTACTTAGAATTAAACCTCTCCTATTTTGATATCAAACACTCGTTGTAATGAGAATGAAATGGCGGGTCTCTTTTATAGAAAATTAACTTGCTACGAAATTGCCACGAAATGCTACGATATATGCCACGTTTATTACCACGAAAAGCTACGAAAACAGCTACGAAAATTACCACAAAATCATTCCGTAGCCTGGTCGAAATATCTTTCAATTATTTTCCCTGCAAGATTGCCAGAGGCCCAGACGGACAGGACGTGACTTCCCAGCCAGCCACGAAATTTGCTACGAAACGTTTTCGTGGCTACGTTTTTTTGTTTTGATCACTGCCATTTGTTCAGGAGGCGATTGGTGGGACGTTTATCTCGGTGAATTTTTGTAGTTTAAACAGTTTATTCTTTTCGTACAGACTTGCCACGTTTATTTCGTGGACTGTTCGTAGCTATGTTTGCAACGTTTTCCTACCGTAGCACGTTCGTAGCTAATTTTGCTACGAATTGCCTACGTTTTGCCACGTTTTCGTTTTCGTAGCAATTTCGTATCAGTTTCGTGTCTTTCTGTTTTTTGCTACGAAATTTTCGTTGCAGTATCGTTGCTATTAGCAATTTTTTTACTAGTGTGACGGACCAATATTATAGAGAAATTTCCTAAGATAGTTTTTTTTAGTTTATTCTTCAAAAAAATAGTTCTTAAGAAAAAAAATGACCAAAATAGATTTTTTTAGGAGCTAATTTTCTTATTTATATCCATAAGATTAACTAGTTTAGACTTTAGGGTTTAGAGTAAAAGAGTGGGTTTGGGTTTAGGGTTTCAAATTTCAAAAGAAATAAAAAATGAAAATTTCAAAAAAAAATACTATTTTGATCATTTTATATTTTTAGGGTTATTTTTGTGATAAAACTTAAAAAAAGTTATTTAAGAGAATTGCCCTATATTATATACTGTATAACATGACAACTATAATGAAGTTAGTACGAAAGAAGAAGAAAAGAAAACACTTATGGATTTCAATGATAAAGGAAGAAACTGCAGTTAAATCACAATTTGATTAAAGCAATGCTTTTCCCGATTAAAAATTGATTGCTACTCAAAAACTTCTTCGATAGAGGGAGAACACCGATAACGAATTATCACCGTTAGAGATAGAGATGATACCGTTTAGGTTTTTGCTTTATGTGGCTGATGTTTTAGGTTTTGCTCAGTGGCTAGGGTTTCTTGCTGATAACATGTTATAAATAAAGAAGAAAATAGAAGAATTTGTGTATCTTATTTAATAAATAATGATTTTTTTATATAGAATTACAATAACTTGGATACAAAGTCTAACTTATTAGAATAAGAAACAAATATATTTAAGACTTTTTATATGGACATCACCATAATATTCATAACATATATAATACTTTTACTAATTCTCATATCCTCTTATCTTTTATCATACTTTTGATATGGATGGTTGATATGTGGTGTTTTTGACATCTCGCACACATTGTTTTCTCAAAGGTTTTCAAGCTTTCGTCGAGAATTCCTAGTCTTCTGGAGCCATTCAAATCTAAAACAGGTTAAGAGGCTACTGAAAAAATGCATGAGGAAATTGATGCAATTTTAGGCTTTTCTACCAAAAGAAGACGAGGGAACAAGCAAACCAGAACAAGGCGACATGAGCAAGCAAGAGGTTGCTCCGCGACAATTATGAAATTTTTTAAATACCTCAGAATTTACCCTAATTCCCTGCTAATTTTATCCCAGCTGCCAACGACTCCCTCTATCTCTCCTATCTACTATATCGAGGTCTTCCTAGACTATTTTCTAGGGAGACTAGACTCATCTTACATCTTCTACACTACATAAAACTCAAGATCAAGAGATCTTTTTAGTTATTATTGGCGATTTGTGCTACTTGTAAGAGAGAAGGATTTGTCCTCTCCCCATTGAGAAGACTCTGAACTCTTATTCTCTTATCTTAGTATCATTCATGTCTTCTTCCATCTTGTTTCTTGCGATTTGAAGTATGATTATGGAGTAGTCGATTTGCCTAGTCTAGGGTGTTAGGGTGTTAGATCCAAGAGCTAAACATAGATAAGTTATAAATTTGATGTCTTCATTCATAGTTGATTTTAAGGCTTACATTAAACTGATCACTTAGTGTATGAATCAAGGTTAATCTAATAATAAAAAGTGCTTAGGTTGCTAGACATAACTTGAATGAGCATAGTGTCTCTAATCAGCGAGAGTAGATATTAGGGCACTCAGTGAACCTATCGGACTTGTTCCGTACTGCTCGTCATCAATCTCAGGCCAACGAAAGTTAGGATCTGAGATAGTTTGGCGTAGGGAGCAACGCTGCAAGAGCAGGCTGTTCCGAGTTGACTGTTCCGAGTTCTAGACGATTCAATAACTGAACTTGAATAATTGTTTGGCTCAGCAATTTAACACACATCTGATCACCTTAGGCTGGCATCTTAATCAATCTAAAAATTCAATCACATTGTGTTACTTGCTTGTTACTTTTATTTAGTTTGAAAACCATCTCATTGTCTTAGCTTAATGTTGATCCAATAAGAGTAAAGTATAATCTGGTCCTCTGGAATTGAACCTTAATTATTACAATAACCACTGTTAACTTGGAAGCAACAAAGATTCAGTTTTAGCATATCAAGTTATGGCGCTGTTGCGACGGGGACCAACCATTATCTTTATTTTTCGGTTACTTATTTAGTCTAAGACTTCCAACTTGCCTTATCCTTTTGCTACAGCTAATGCTCCAGGTGCATGACCAGTAGACGTACCCGAAGAAACGAACCATGAGATTTAGTGACACTTAGCAACCATGAGCTAGCAAGAATGGAAAGGACCAACCGACAGAGACTAAGGCCAAACAACACCACAGTGGGTGATCACGGCCACCAAGAGGATCTCGCTGCCACAATACTCCAGATGCAGGAGCAGATGCAACAATCAATTCAAGCACAATAACATGCTGCACAATAGCAGCAACAGCAGGAACATCCTGCTCCAATTGGGCAGAGAAACCTGCCTTGCAACTTCCCAATCACTCGCTCTGCCATTGTTCCACCGCCCTGCACAAGGCAAAATTTTGAAATCAAGCCTGCCATGATCAATCTGGTGCAGAGAAAGATGTTCCATGGTCTTCCAACTGAAATTTCAATGGAACATATTGAGGCCTTTGAGGAGATATGCGCTATGACACGGTCGAATGGGGTTTCACCCAATTTCAACGGCTCTCTTACTACATGGGAACAGGTGCGCGCTGCCTTCCTGAGTCACTTCTACACCAAGGCAAAGACAACTGCTCTGCGGAACAAAATCTCCTCATTCAAGCAGCACGCTAATGAGCTATTTTGTGACGCTTGGGAGAGGTTCAATTAACACCCTTAGGGAGTGTACACACCATGGTTTTGAAAATGATCATGTCATGGGCATATTATGTGATGAAGTCGACTAGGAGTTTTGCAATGCTCTGAACTCTGCGAGCAGTGGAGATTTCATGACACAATATACTGCTGGAGCATTTGAACTGATCGAGAACATGACTGCCAACTTTACCAACAAGAATCAAGAGAATGATTGCTCCATGAAGGTGAACAGTGTCGACACTAAGTGGAAGGAGGAATTATCTGCCAAAATTGATCAACTGCTGAAAAATAACTAGGGGCAAATCTTCATCTTAGAAGAAGCAACAGCCGACCAGCTTCAGATCACTACAGAGAGTACTCCAGAAGCTGAGAAGAAAAGAGATGACCAGCAGGAAGTGATCTACATTAATGGACAAGGGTATGTGCAGATCAGAAACTATATGCAGAATCCTAACGGTAGGAACATTGGTGATCAAAAGCAGAACAACTAGAATCAAGGAGCAGGCTACTAGAAGAATGTTCCCCAGAATTTTTAGGGAAAGACTTTCATCTTTAATTATGCTCAGAACAGGTTCCAGAACAAGCAGAAGCCGCAAAACAACCAACAAGCTGCTCCAACGTCCAGGAGCAACCAACATGATGATCTGAAAAATCTCAGCATCATGATGCAGCAGCTACTGCAGGGCAAACAAGTTCATGTTAAAGCATTGAACCAGGTCACCACCGACATCAACACAAGGATGGACAACATGTTCACTGAACTAAACACCAAATATGATACTGTGACCAGTCACATGAGGCAGATTGACGTCCACTTTACTCAAACAGCAGAGAGCGTTAAAAGATAACAGTGTACTCTCCATGGAAAAAACGATAAAAATCTCAGGGATTGTAATGCAGTTGAGCTAAGAAGTGGGAAGCAACTCCCTGATCTGGTATCCAAAAGATACACTAATGCAGAGAAGGGTAAGCATAAGGAAACAGAGCAACCTGCTGAGGATGCTACAAGTGCAGAGAATGTCACAGAGCCGTCAACTGAAGCCATTCCAGAAATTTCCCCAGAAGTTCCTACTGCGACTACCCCTGCTCGTGTCTATACACCCAAGGTTCCTTACCCTGTTCCAGCAAAGAAATCACACAAGGATCATGAAGAAATGAAATGCAAAAAGATGCTTGAAGACTTGACCATCAAGTTGCCTCTAATTAATACAATGCAGATGATCCCTTCCATACGCAGCCTTATCAAAGGATTGATCTCCGAAAAAATCTCAGGGGACAATGAAGTCACGATGGTCTCCAAGGAATGCAGTGCAGTACTCCAGAATAAGGTGATCAAGAAGTTGGATGATCCATGTAAGTTTGTCCTCTCAGTTCAGATCGGGAAGACTATCTTCGCATGCTCCCTGTGCGATTTAGGGTCCAGTGTCAATTTGATGCAATACTCTGTGGCAAAGCGACTCGGGCTCACTAATTTCAAACCGACCAGGATCTCCTTGGTCTTCGCAGACAGATCAGTCAAACTGCTAGTGGTTGTTCTGAAAGATCTTCAAGTGCAGATTGGAAACACAATGGTACCAAATAATTTTGTGGTTCTGGAACTTGACGATGAACCTAAGGATCCGCTCATCTTAGGCAGACCCTTCCTATGCACAGCTGGAGCAATCATTGATATGAGGAATGGGAGGATCGATCTCCAATTGAGAAATATCATGATAAAGTTTGAAATGAACAAGCTGCTCAAGAGGCCATTACTAGACGGTGAGACATTTACAGTAGATGGAGATGATGCATTAGAACCTCAACTAGGCATGATTGGAGAAATTCTAGCCAATGACCCACTAGAAATCGCCTTGATTCGGACTAAAACGGAGCACAACGTGCTGAATGAGGATGCTGTTGGGTATGCAAAGATGTTGGATTCGTGCAAGTGCATGGAAAAGATGGTCGTCTATCTCAGTCTAGGTGAGAACATGAAAGGAGACCAGAGCAACCAGGCTGGAGCAACTGCTCCTATGAAGGGTGTTCCGGGAAACTAGATCAATGAGCCGTGGAGTGAATTAAAGGCCCCAAAGATCAAGCTTAAATCTCTTCCCACAAGGCTCAGGTACGCATTTCTTGGTCCAAACTCTACATAACCTGTCATCGTAAATTCTGAGTTGAACAATGTAGAAATTGCTTTGCTCCTGTGTGAACTTAAGAAGTATCGAAAGGCACTAGGGTAATCACTAGATGACTTTCCAGGAATCTCACCTGATTTGTGCATGCATAGAATTCATCTAAAAGATGAATCAATGACTTCTATAGAACTTCAAAGGAGGTTAAACCCAAATCTAAAAGATGTTGTAAAGAAAGAGATAATGAAACTTCTAGAAGCTGGAGTGATCTATGCGATTTTTGATAGTAAATGGGTTAGTCCTGTTCATGTAGTTCCTAAGAAGGTCGGGATCACTGTGATCACAAATGATAAGAATGAATTGATTCCTACTAGAACAGTGATTGGTCATCGCATGTGCATTGATTTTCGTAAGTTAAATGCTGTGAAGCGCAAGGATCATTTCCCACTTCCTTTTATTGATAAAATGTTTGAAAGATTGGCTAACCACCCATATTACTGCTTTCTAGATGATTACTCAGTTTTCTTCCAGATTCCTATCCATTCAGACGATCAGGAGAAGACAACATTCACATGCCCATATGGAACATTTCCTTATAGGAGGATGCCCATTGGTCTGTGAAATGCTCCATCAACTTTTCCAACGATACATGATGTCTATATTCACTGATCTAATTGTGGATATTATGGAAGTTTTTATGGACGATTTCAGTGTTTATGGAATTTTTTTCTCTGTGTGTTTATCTAACTTGTGAAGGGTATTGCAGCGCTGTGAAGAGAAGAACTTGGTCCTTAACTAGGCGAAATGCCACTTCATGGTCCACAATGGGATTGTCCTTGGTCACAAGTTATCGGAGCAAGGGATTGAACTGACAAGGCAAAGATTGAGGTGATGATGAGTTTACAGCCACCTAATTCTGTCAAGGGGATCTGAAGTTTCTTGGGACATGCCGGATTCTACAGGAGATTCATAAAAGACTTCTCCAAGATATCGAGACCACTCACTCGGTTGCTCTGCAAGGAGACCAAGTTCGAATTTGATAGTGACTGCTTGGCTGCCTTTCACACGATCAAGGGGCCCTTGATCAGCGCTCCAATTGTACAACCACCAGATTGGGACCTCCCTTTTGAGATTATGACATATGCTAGTGATTTCGTTGTAGGAGCAGTTTTGGGGCAGAGAAAAGATAAGAAGTTGCACGTGATCTACTATGCAAGCAAGACCCTAGATGAAGCCCAATGTCGATATGCAACCACTGAAAAGGAGCTGCTGGCAATTGTGTTTGCCTTTCAGAAATTTAAGTCCTACCTAGTAGATTCTAAGGTGGTGGTGCACACAGATGGATGCAAAGCCGTGCCTATTAAGATGGATACTCCTGCTCCATGAGTTTGATCTTGAGATCAAGGATAAGAAGGGCATCGAAAATGGAGTTGCGGGTCACTTGTCCAAAATGGAAGTTGATGAAGAAACAGTTTGGACAATACTCTTCCTGTGGAACAAGTTTATTCCATCGATCTGAGGAGAGCAACCACACGATTGCTCCCTACTGACTGCTCTGGGAACTCATATCACTCTGTTGCCGCAATCAAGAAGAAGTACCCACATCTGCCCTGGTTTGCTGAGATTTCAAATTTCCTAGCCGCTGAGAAGGAACCAATGAAATTTACTGGTAGTGAGAAGAGGAAATTCCTAAGGAAGGCGCGACACTACTTTTAGGATGAGCCGTACCTTTATCGCCATTGTAAGGACGGAGTTTTTAGAAGATGTGTAGCTGAGGCAGAAATACCAGGGATTCTACATCACTGTCACGGGTCTTCATATGCAAGACACTTTGCAACTTTCAAAACAATGGCCAAGGTGCTCCAAGCCGGTTTTTGGTGGCCCACCATGTTCTGCGATGCCCACGCCGTGATCTCGAGATGTAATGAATGCCAAAGACAAGAGAACATCAGTAGAAGAAATGAAATGCCACAAAATTTCATCTTGAAAATAGAAGTGTTTGACTGTTGGGGAATAGACTTCATGGGACCCTTTCCCCCATTCTTCAAGAATGAATATATCCTAGTGGTTGTGGATTATGTGTCTAAATGGGTTAAAGCGCTGGCTAGTCCCACAAATGATGCTAGAGTGCTGATCAAGATGTTCAAACTAATGATTTTTCCAAGATTTGGGTTACCTAAAGTGGTCATAAGCGATGGAGGAAGCCATTTCATCAATAAGGTTTTCGAGAGCATGCTGCAAAAAAATGGCGTCAAGCACAAGGTAGCTACCCCATATCATCCTCATACCAGTGGTCAGGTTAAAATTTCCAACAGGGAAATCAAGAGCATTCTACAGAAAACAATGAGCACCACGCGCAAGGATTGTTCTGTCAAGTTGGATTGACAGTAGCAAAGATTCAGTTTTTAGCATATCAATGGTTAATATCGAAAGTATCTCTCAATACATAACAAACCAAAAATTTTCTTTCTCCAGTGGGGTCCGCTTTCTCATTCCCTTGAGGATTTCATTCCTCCGAGTAGGACTGGGTGTTCGGATACCTCGTTTGGATTCGGGTAGAGTATTTTGGTATAGAGGTCTACAATCCGTTTGAGTATTATTACATTATGTTTCAACACCTAGCGTTGTCTATCCTGAATAATGCCCATGATAAGAAGCTCACGCTACACTTAATTGAATGGAAGGAGCCTGGTTTGGAAAGTGTGATTTTTGGCAGATTTTGAAATAGAGAGTATGAAGCCGATCTGAACAGCAAGTCAGTGGGGTTTCAGTAAGGGTGTGTTGTCCTAGTACTTCTGCTTGTATGATTCAGAGATTTATGGTTCAAACATTGGTTGCTGAGAATAAGAGAGTTCCCACACTTTCAAACATTTCTCCCTATTATGGGTACTTGATTGTTTGAGGGCAAACAAGGATCTAAGTCTGGGGGAATTGATATGTGGTGTTTTTGACATCTTGCATACATTGTTTTCTCAAAGGTTTTCAAGCTTTCATCGAGAATTCCTAGTCTTCTGAAGTCATTTCAGGTCTAAAACAGGTTAGGAGGCTACTGGAGGAATACATAAGGAAATTGATGCAATTTGGGGCTTTTCTACAAAAAGAAGGCGATGGAGCAAGCAAACCAGAGCAAGGCGACATGAGCAAGCAAGAGATTGCTACGCGGAAATTATGAAAGTTTCCAAATACCTCCAGATTTACCCTAATTCCCTGCTATTTTTTCAGCCGCCAATGACTCCCTCTATCTCCCTTATCTACTATATCTAGGTCTTCCTAGACTATTTTCTAGGGAGACTAGACTCATCTTACATCTTCTACACTAGAGTAACTCAAGATCAAGAGATCTTTATTAGTTATTGTTGGCGATTTGTGTTACTTGTAAGAGAGAAGGATTTGTCCTCTTCCCATTGAGAAGACTCTAAACTCTTATTCTCTTATCTTAGTATCATTCATGTATTCTTCCATCTTGTTTCTTGCGATTTGTAGTATGATTGTGGAGTAGTCAATTTGCCCAGTCTAGGGTGTTAGGGTGTTAGATCCAAGAGCTAAACATAGATAAATTATAAATCTGATGTCTTCATTCATAGTTGATTTTAAGTCTTACATTAAACTGATCACTTAGAGTATGAATCTAGGTTAATCTAATAATCAAAAGTACTTAGGTTGCTAGACATAACTTGAATGAGCATAGTGTCCCTAATCAGCGAGAGTAGATATTAGGGCATTCTGTGAACCTATCAGACCTGTCATGTACTGCTCGTCATCAATCTCAGGCCAACGAAAGTTAGGATCTGAGACTTTTTGGCGTAGGGAGCAACGCTGCAAGAGCAGGCTGTTCCGAGTTGACTGTTCCGAGTTCTAGACTGTTCCATAACTAAACTTGAATAATTGTTTGGCTCAGCAATTTAACACCCGTCTGATCACCTTAGCAAAGATTCAGTTTTTAGCATATTAATGGTTAATATCGAAAGTACCTCTCAATACATAACAAACCAAAACTTTTCTTTCTCCAGTGGGGTCCGCTTTCTCATTTCCTCGAGGATTTCATTCCTCCGAGTAGGGCTGGGTGTTCGGATACCCGTTTGGATTCGGGTAGAGTATTTCAGTATAGAGGTCTAGAATCCGTTCGAGTATTATTACATATCAGGCCAGGCCCGAGTATTATAGTTCAGGTTCAATTATTTCAGATCGGGTTCGGATCTTTTAGATTTAAAAAAGATAATTTTTTCATTACTCAATTTTTTTTATACTTAAAAATTTACAATTTATTTAACTGATTTTTAAAAAATTTAATAGATTGAAAAATTCATAAGTTTGAAAATAAAATTTTGAAAATAAAAAATACAAATTTAGTTGTTGTTTTGACAAGTTGAATATAATATTTGTTAATGCTTGAAACAAGAATCTTAACATGCATTTTAAGTGAATACCAAATCATGTTCTTCACAACCATTTGAATATTATATGATTTTGAACCATGTATAATATTAATATAAATATTTTGAATAAAATAAAAGAAGTAAACTAGAAATATAGGGTTTAGTGTATATACGTTCGGATATCTTTGGATATCCATTCAGGTTCGGGTATTACCCGTTCGGATTCGGATATCTAATCTCTCTTTATTTAATACCCGTTCGAGTATTTTGCTATTTTGGTTCGGATTTCGGTTTGGGTTTTTCAGATTGGATTCAGGTTCGGATTTCGGGTAAAATGCCCACCCCTACCCCTGAGGATTCTTTGTTCCATTCGTCTCTTCGTTAATCGAATCTCTCTCTTCGTATCTTCTCTCTCTCTCATCCCGGTTTCACGAGTGTGATAAAATCAGAGAGGGCGGTCGGTTCCAGTTCTATTTCCAATTCCAAATCAGCTAGCTCCTCAGTTGGATTCTAAATCATTGAGGTATTGATCCCAATCCAGCTCAATTCCTCTCAACATAGGTTCAAGTAAGGCATTATCTTGGTATGTAGCTTAAATCGTTGTAGAAACTCATCTTGTGGATGGGGTGTCTATAGGGAATTGGATAGAGGATTGATAAGAATTTTGAGAACTGGTATATTCATAAGGTTCCATAAGGAATGATAGAATGTCGGGAATGAAAGCTGAAGAAGAATGAAACATCTAGAAAACCTAGTATAACTATGGTATAAGCTAAACGGTAAAACTGTAAAACTTGGTAAGATTAGACAATTATAACTTTGTGAAACTTAGTATTAGTTGAACCGTAAATATGTGTAACTAGGTAAAACTTATTATAACTTCAGTAGCATAACTGTATGAGTAGGCATAACTTAGTACAACTTTAATGGTATAATTGTATAACTCGGTTTAACTTTATTGGTTTTTCTTTTATATACAACATAGAATGTGTTCTTCTTCTACAAACATACACTTTGACTATGATGTACATTATTCGAAGTCCGGAGATGATTATGAATGGATTCCAACTGATGGTTGTTTGTATGCTATATCCTTTAAGACATCATCAATGAAGGAGATCACTTATTCATTTTTGAAAGAGAGGATATGCAAGAAGATAACCATAAACACGTGCAGTAATAGGCTGAATCTGAGTTACATTCCATTGGTAGTGGAACCTAAGAGGTAATCATATATTTTGGATGATGAATATGTATTTGTTTATCTAAATTCGGTGGATAAAGAGCAAAGAAGAAGTATTTTGCATGGAAACTTCAAAGTGGATCACTTGACAATAACATCCATGCCATCTGAGAAAGTCAGAAGGAACCAAAGATGACTTCCAATCTTAATCAATTCAACTTACTTGTTTTAGGGTTGGGTATACACTGAACCAGATTTCTCTTGTAAGTCTGAAAGGTAATAATCTGTTTGTTTTCGATTCTCCTCTCACCTCTCCTTGGCATCTAATAAAGAAAAGATTGAGATGATTTCATGAGATTTAGAGGGGTAAAAAAATTCCAGCGACCCCTTTATTCTACTTGAGTGGAATGATCATACAAAACTAGAAGTGAGGGGTATGAAAATTTCTTAAGACCTCATTATTAACCTACATTTTGTGAAAAAGAAGAAAAAGTCAAAAAAAGGAAAAGAAAGAAAGAAAAAAAAAAGAAAAAAATTAATAGAAGAGAGAAGAGAGAGGAAATAGATCAGAAAAGACTACATGTGATCTATATACTTGCTTGAGGTCAGTCCATGTATCATTTGATCGATACTCCCAAAATCTAGCCTACACATTTATCTACATAAATGAGGTCAATAGAGAGGTATGTCATACAACATTAGTATAACTATGGGCTGGATGGTTTGGTTGCTAAGCTAAAGCTAAGTACATAGAAGTGCCTCTAAAGTTGAGATTGTTCTAATGTGGCTTACAACATTATAGAGGTGGAGGTAGTAGTTTAAAAAGTTGTGTGAGTCTCTGCTGTTTTCAAACCTCTTTAACAAGACTATTTTATCTTTTGACTGAGGGCAATCAAAGTATAAGTCTGGGAGAGTTGATATACCATGGTTTTTATCACTTTTAAACCATAGTATAAATCATATTTAGAGTTTATTATGTCTGTTTGGAGTCTGTTTTAGAGTCTTTTCAGGTTTAGGTACGTTTTGAAGAACTTTGGAGATTTTAGAGCTTTTTGAGATGCAGAGCTGTGCAGAGGCATCAGAAGTTTAGCTATGGATGGAGACCTTCATACGGTTCAGTTGAGATCATATTTTGAAACAAGATAGAGCTTTGAGTTAGATTTCCAATTCCATTGATTTAAGGTCAATCATGTTCCTAGATCAAAAGTTATGCTCGTTTAACTGAAGAGTGATATGTCTGACTTGTGAGAGGATGCTGTCGAAGATATGAAGAAGTGTCAATCGACACATTTTCCTTGGTGTCGCTCGAAACTGATGCGAATAGACTGGCCAAGTCTATTTCAAGACCGACTTAGACCAATAAGTCATCACAAATTAAAAGACTGCCCATGGCTGACTTTATTCCTAGTTTTTATAGTTTTCTAAACCATTGTTGACGGCATACTTTCTAAGCTTTCTTTTATTCTGGGATTTAGTGTAGGAGAGAAGAGAAAAACTCCTTCGAAGTCCTCTTGGAAGTCCATTCTTTTGGTTTTATTATATTAAATCTATCCATCTATGATTTATGTTTCATTTATCATGTCTGAGTAGATTCATTGTGTAGGTTTAGAGATTTTCTAGGGTTTTGATGAACTTCAGAAATATAGAATTGCTTGGTCGATTTATTAGGATCCTTCACATAATTGATCTAACTGCTTGTGTTTTCTAGAGTAGCTAACTAGAACTGAACTAAGGATTATTGACAACTACGAGAGTATGTTCATTACCTTATAATAATTCTGCTGAGACAGGTTGTTAGGCGAATGCGAGTGTTGGTTAAATTAATCTAGTGAACATATCAATTAGGACATTAATGCTTGTCTAAGGAAGTTTCGAACGACACGTTGTAGTATCGATCGACACTCATTCCTCATTCACATGCGAGAGCTGGAACATAGAACTTAGTCATTTGACTAGACTCCGACCGAGAGCTAGATATCTTACTATTGCATTCAAGTTCTAAGATCAAAGCCTTAGCATCTATAGATTTAAGTTTTGATAACCTAAATGAAATCCTAAGTCTAGCACCCTTCCATATATTTTACAACTTCTATAATTTGCTGCTTTGATTTACTGCTTGACTTATTGTTTTCCTATTATTACTGTCTAGCTTAATTTGATAGCCAGAAGTCTATTGTATGAAATATCGAGTCTCTGTTAATACGACAATCAATCTCTTATTTGAGAGAGTTGATCTAGGTCATTTTGAGCGATTTGTCAGTGTCCAACTTCTTCACATGGGTGTTTAAAGCTTTGAATTTCCATACAGCTCATTGTACACAACATCCGACTTCCCATTAAAGTTCACTGTCATCTTCTGTTAGCCTTCCCTGATATTTCCCAGCATAGACTCCATCTTGCTTTCCTGAGTTTCTGCATGAGGAGTCTGGTAGGAAGAAGAACCAAAATTTCTAGTGAAGTTGTTGTTGCTTTAGAATACTTATGGTACTGAGAATGCTAGGTGTTCTGATTGCTTGTGAAACTACTTCTTTGACCAGTGCCATTGAAGTTTTTGTTTCCCTGTTGATTACCAAAATTCTGACCCTGAATTCTAGCCCCATCGACATAGTTTACATCCTCTTCTCCAGCCTCTTCAGTAGGCTCAACAGCCTCCACCTCTTCTGTGAAATGAATTTGCATCTTACCCACAAGGATATTGTGGACTGAATCCAATTTTGCCTTCACTTCCGCCATCTGACTCTTTTCCAAGCTGTCAGTAGATTTTTTTCTCTCATAACCAGTGTTTTTAGTACTATTACTAGATGCAAAGTTTTCAATCAGCCTTATAACTTGTAGTGTCAAGAGCCATCTGATAGACTAAATCCAAACCTCAATACCAAGCATCTGAACATAGAGATTTTTTTCCTTAAGTCTTCATATCTAGCATCTTCAAAGAAGTTTCTCAAGAATGTGCACATTGATGGCTAACCAGGTAGTAAGAGACCCTGGTGGGAAGAGTTAAAGCCAATAAGAAACTTTTCCAGCAAGAGAATACTATAATATTTTGCAGTGAAGATAGTCCCATGAGACTCCATTTGCCTTGATGCATGAAACCAAATCTTCAAACCTCTCAAAATGGTCCATAGGACTCATGTGATGGACCACGATAAGGCTGTTGTCCCACATGGTTAAAGTATGCTGGTTTCCACTCATTATCGTGCCTTTGGAACGCAGGAGGACAAATAGCAGACATGTTGGCGTAGTACCGATAAATTATTTTTAGTCTGCCACTGTTCTTGGTCGGACAATCACATCATTGTCATCATCCGCAACCTTTGCAACAGCCGCAAGGTTCTAAGCATCAACAACTAGCTCAAGTATTATAACCCCCTGATCCTCAATCTTCTTACATGATGCATTATGCTGATGACCCTCCAGGTTATATAAGTTTCCTTCCTCACCAAGAACCAAAAGGATCGGAGCAACCATTTCTGTCTCGTAATGTACAGTGTTGGTTGACACAATCGCTTCTGCATATGGATCATGCATTCTAACTCAGCTAGCTCTTGGTTGGAGAGATCTAAAAATCTTTCTCCTTGCTGCTTTGAGCACTGCAGAACATGCACCTGAAACACAAGAAAATAATGGTAAGTACACATAAAGACTTAGACTAAACCCTACACCTTGTCTAATGGTGTATCAAACTGTTCCCTGCAACGGCACCAAATTTGATATGATTAATTAACCGTTAAGCTACTCTCTCAAATAAGATGATCACTGTAGTACTTAAGGATCAGATCCACAATGACTGAGAACCACACAATAGACTAATGGTTTTGAGCTAAGTCAGAAAGATGATAACAATAAAACAAATCAGTAAATAGACGGTTGTTTAACACATAGAAGGCGATAGACTTGGGAAAAAAAAACATGCAATAAAAACTGAAATCAATAGATGGTAAGAGTTTTATTAAGATCATACCAAGAACTTGAATTAAAAAGTAAGTTACCCAACTCTCGCTGCAATAAACTATCAAATGACTAGATCCTATCAAAAATCAATTGATCAAACAAGCATTATTCTCCTATTCGATATGTTCATTAAATTCCTAGACCAACTCTCGCTGCGAACATATATTAAGCTCAACATGATTAAATTCAGGTAGTCCATTACAATCTCGGGTCTCACCATTATCGTAGAATCAAGTTAATAGTTAGCTACTCCAGAAACATACATAGATAGCAATCTTGGTGAAGGATATAAAAAGTTTACCTTAGCAGATCTATCAATTAACAGTTCATAAATCTTAAAAATTCCTAAATCTAAAAAGTAGTTTTCTCAAACATGATCTTGCACCGAGTTTTTTTACTCTTAGAACATATTCTTGCAAATTCATTGAGATCGATTTCGTCTCTCACAATGAA
Organism: Sinapis alba; assembly: GCA_012274485.2. Classification (NCBI taxonomy): domain Eukaryota; kingdom Viridiplantae; phylum Streptophyta; class Magnoliopsida; order Brassicales; family Brassicaceae; genus Sinapis; species Sinapis alba. The sequence goes on along the minus strand of MU105627.1, from coordinate 45,276 downwards.
CTAGAGGTACTTATTGTTGGAAGTGGATTTTATCACTCTGACAAAGCATGTCGAGTAAATTGAACTCGTCCCACTTCGTCAAAAGGCTTTCAAAGATTCTACAGACTTAGAGATAAAAGTAATGTATTCAGCTATAAAAAACAAGACAAGATCAAAGATGAGGAAGATCATTCACATAAACACGCTTTTCAGCACAAGAGCTAGGTGTTTTCATTATTCTCTTTGTTCTTGCCGAGTTGGTCATCTTTTGACATAAAATCAGTCTTTTCACTTGTAATTCGTCTCTTGATCAATCAATTAACGTCTTTCATATAACTCATCATCAAGTTCATGTACTCATCCAGTATTTACCGAATTTCGATTAGGGGTTGTTTGTTTCTCCATCTATCATCTCCATCCAGCTGCTCCATCTATGTGATCCATTCAGATGATACATCCAGATTTTAGAGACTGTTCTTTTTTCCATCCAGATGAGCCATCTGAATGAACCATCTTGATGGATTTTATATTCGTTTCTTTATTTCTAAAAGTCATCTAGATGAGTTTAGTAAAGAAATTGCAAATATACCTCTGTTTTGATTTAATTATATGTTTGATATGAATTTTAACTACACTAATTTTGATATGAATCAACATAACATAATGTGATACCAAGTTTTAAAATATTTAAATCTAGAAGTTGTGAACCCACATAACTACTCATGCCAAATCTAGAAGAAAGAAGAGACAAAGTTGAACCAACTAGTATAAGATCCAATTCCAAAGGATGATCCAATCAAAACCTGAAAAATTCAATTGAGAGCAAAATGTCAAATGAAATTATAAAAAAACTCACTTCAAAATCTTACTAACTACTTATGCCAAACAAGTAGCAGCTCATACAAATTGAAATCTATTTGCCATGCAATCACACAGTACAACAAATTGGCTTTAAAATGGTAAACAAATAATTTGAATCCAACGCATCTCTAATGATTATTGCTAAAGGAAACTGAATTTATAAAGCTGGTCACAGAACATCAAACTTCAATTATGGTGTGTCAATAAACCGAGACCTTCTGTTTGAGGGTCAACAAAGAACTTCTCCAAGCAGTCAACAAAATTTGTGACAAAAGATAACCATAAAAGCAACCATTATCAAGCACTTCTTCCAGCAAAATCATTACACGACTTAAGAAAGTGACATCCACAAAAGCTTAATATCTAAGCAACACAAAAGGATTATCATTTCTCTGATGAAAAAGGCAATAAGACACATAAACGACATGAAACATCATATACCATAAAGTAACAAGCCAAAAAATGAATACTCAATGAACGATTTGAACCATATATGATAATGAAAACAAGCCAAGCAAATCAGAGAAACAAGCAAACCCATCACTGATTAGAGAAACTTCAAACATATAAGCTAAGCAAATTAGAGAAATAAGCTAACTTCACACTGACCAATCAAACCTCAGAGAGAGACAACAATGACAGAATGACGACAGCGAGAGAGAGAGACGACGGCACGACGACGAGAGAGAGAGACGACGACCAAAGATAGAGATGACGAGAGAGAGACGACGGGACGACGAGCGAGACGACGACACGATGAGAGAGAGACGGTGGTGAGAGGGAAGACGGCGGCGAGAGAAGATGGTGAGGCGAATCAAGCTCCTTTCATGGCTGCCAGAGAAGATGAGATCGGGAAATGGAGAACCAGGAAATGGAGAAACGGCGCAAAAGAAAGTGAAACGTAGGTTATTAGGTTTGTAATATGTGAAGTTTATGAGGGGTACAATCGACATTTTAACATTTTCATAAAACTAGTTCCAGCCAACTGGTTCAAATTGGTCCAGCCAACTGGTTTCTAAAATTAAACCTAAATTATAAAATTCATCCAGATGAGTCACCCGGCTGAATTGTGATTTTAGTGCATAAACGAACAAAACTCTCATCTCTATCCAGATGAGCCATCTAGATGGAGAAATGAACATGCCCTAAGCAGACGGGCTTTAAATCTAGATCTAACCAAAAGGTATCAATACTATTTGAGCTGACTGAGACCACCGCACCAGTATATGAGTATGATATTCTGGTTCAACTTATTCAGTTATATTTGACAGCATTTTTTTGTCCCAGCACAATATACATTTTTTGCGATTGTTTTACGACAGTTTAGGTAGTCCCAGCACAATATACATTTATTTGAATCACCACATTTACATTACTGATGGTGGTGAAATTACATAGATAAGTCATATATGGCTTGGTTACATCTGATAGATGCATATAAAATCATATACAATTAGGATTTCGACCAGGACCACCGTAGTAAAAGTAAAGTCCCCAGACATTATGAACACCATGCTTGATATTGTAACAGCTTTCGTGACTCATGTAAGTATACACTGTACCGAAAGGTGGTCTCGTAATTTCACCTTCATCAATTATCTCAAGATTTCTGAAATAACTAGCTTTTTTCCATCCTTGTTGTGCAAAATTCCCACTCCCCATTTTTGTCGTTGTGTGTTGAGGCTGATCCTTCTTATTTGCTATTTCGCCTCCCCATTGAACTTCGGTCGCACCGGTTTGTAGATGAGTAAATAATGTTGAAGGCCAGTATCCGATAATCAAATTGGTACTAAATTTTAACCACCAGTGCCCAGAATGGCGATCCTACATAATAAATACACAATTCATTTTCATAACTTAAAATACCATAAGAAGGTATTTTGTTAGGGTACATTAAGACAATGACCCCAATTATATATACCTTCCAAATAGTTACTGGAAACTGTTCTTGTCGACCATCCAAGGTGGAAACAGACTGAACAGCTGCACCTAATGCAAAATGTTGGTTTATAGTGACAAAGCCTGGACAATCAAGATTGTAGCAGCCTGTATCCCTGTACCCGTCACGCTGTTTGCATCATAAACCACACACAAAATTGTTTCTAAGTATTTGACCCAAAATAGTAAGAGCAAAACAAATCATAACAAAATTACATAATTAACTTACTGTCCAGTAAATAAAGTATCTAGGAAAGTCATCGCCATATTTATTCTTGTATACCTGATTAGTAACAAAGGGAAAACCGATAAATTTATGGTTCTACTATGCATATATGTATAATATAGATGTAGCAGGAAGAACAAACTTAGACCTGCCAACCAACTTCAATGGTGTTAACTTCAGAAAAGTTAGAATTAGGACGAGCCACAACCCACATTTGTGCTAGGCTAAACTCATCTGGTTGCACATAAGGCTTCCACACGTTTATAATCGCTTTGGCTCCATGAAACTTTCCTTTAACGACAACCTGGGAATACTATATATAAACAGACACGTACATGTATAAGAATAACAAAACATATATATACACAAACTTAAGAGTAAGGAAAATTGACAGCTTTTACATGGTCGGCTTAGGATATGGGTCAAGGAGCTGCGCCCAGGGCTAAATTTTTTTTTTGCGTAAATAATATTAAAAAAGGGTCTAAATTTTTTTTTTAAGGATAAGGGTCCAAAATTTTTAAGTTACCCATAAACATATGTAAAAAGAAAGTAAGAAAATTCCCAAGGGTCCATAGTTTCCTTTAGCCTGCCTTGAGCTTTTATAATACTTATTTACTGATATATGTATATATCTGCACCTCATGTTCTGAGAAGTTGCGATTAGCTGAATATGTTGCTTTCGGATGAGGGAGACTGTTGGGATCCTTTTTCCCGTATTTTTCGATTGATTTTGCTCGTAAAATATCTTCTCTTCTTGTTCTTCTAATTGGAATGCTGTTTTTTGGGCATTCTCCATTGACTGTCCATAGTTGAGTTACCAAACCCTGTTTCTTGGTGTCTGAATCCTCATTATTCCATCCTTCTGGATAAGAACTTGGTCTCAACTACAACAGAAAAATGATTTTAACAAAAATAACATATTAAAATAAGACATGATAGTTAGTTCAACTATTTAGGAAGGTCTTGTTTTAGCGTTACTGACCCGAAGATTGCGTCGAGTGGTAATATTTAAGAAAAATTACCACGATTTACAAGTCTACTATAAATGACGATTTGGATCAAATTAAACTATGAACCTAAAGTGTAGAATGATAGTGATAGTAACGATAACGTCTTAGAAAATGTTTTCCGTACCTGAATAGTGTGGTTTTTGAATAACGGATGGTCGTAAATTGGATGGTTCTTCATATGAACACAATCTATAATATCTCCGTCTGGACTCTACCATAAATATTACAAAATGTATTTAACTAACAATTTTGAGTTAGACAAAATGAAAACTGTTGCCATTATTGTGTAAAACCCACAAACTTAATAAACCTTGATCGATTTAAGAGCAGGTTTGTTGAGTTTTTTCAAGAGTTGATCTATTTCAGCATCACGAGTATCAGAAAAATCGATAGAAGCAACTACCGTTGCTATAATTAAAATGATGAGGACAGAACTAGACATCATCCGACCAATTGTGCAAAAATAATATGCAAAAAGTTTCATATGTTTCATATGTTTTGTTTTTTGGATGCATAGATCATCAAGTTTAATGCTTTATACATGTTAAAATGGTCATCAAAAAAGTTAAAAGGATATAAAATTAAATTTTAATACATCAATATGTTCTTATTAAAGGAAAGACTTTATTAAAAAAAATATGATCCTCTAAAAGTATATGTTGTTCTTCAAATTTATTTTGGACATATACAAATGCAGTTAATATAGTCGTTTAGATTTGTACAAGTGTGGATAAAGCAAATAATTAGTCAAGACATACTAAATGATTGTAGATTCTGAGAAATTTTTAACTAATAATTTGGAAAAAATAACAGAAATCTCGTTTTCAAAGAGAAAACAACAAAATAAAGAAGATCAGACTATAAAGATAAACAGATTCTCAGAATGATATCCATAGAGAATTCGTCGAAATTAAGTCTTCTTGGCAGTTTATACTTTATAACCAGATTAAGGTCTTGTTTGTTTTTATGATGGATTTGCATCTGGATACTAATGTTCTGTTCGTTTAGATTATATTAACATCTAAATTTTGTATCTGAATGCAAATCAATAATATCTAAAAGATCTAAGTATTTGAGATGCAAAACTATGTAGAGTTCTAATGTAGCATTTGCATTTTAAAAATTTAAAATACTTAATATCTTTTAATATAATATAAAAATGAATTGTTTATGTTATTATTATTATTATTATTATTATTATTATTATTATTATTATTATTATTATTATTATTATTATTATTATTATTATTATTATTATTAGATATATTTTTAAATTATAAAATTATATTTTCTGTCAAAACTGTAAAAATTGATTTTATTTTGCAACGATCGTAAAAAATCTATTTTTGCAAAAACTATTAAATTGAGTTTTTCACTAAAACATAAAATTAATATTTTTTTTGCTAGAATGATAAAATTGAGTTTTCTATCATAATAAAAAATTGATTTTCTTGCCAAAATTGTAAAACACATTTTTTTGCCTAAGTCATACAATTTAGTTTTTCCTTCAAAACTGTAAAATCTTATTTTCCAACCAAAACTTCAAAATTAAGTTTTTTTCAAAAAATTGCAAAATTATGTATTTCTACCCAAACAGCAAAATCACAATTTTTCGTCAAAACATAAAATCATGTTTTCCATCAAAACCGTAAAATTATTTTTTCTCGCAAAATCAATAAAATTAATTTTTTTTGCCAAAATTAAAAATCATGTTTTCTAGTCAAAACAACAAAATCACATTTTTTTACTAAAATTATAAAATCAGGTTTTCTTGCAAAAACCGAAAAATAATGTTTCCGTCAAAAATATAAATTCACATCTTCTCTCTAAAATTACAAAAGCAGGTTTCCTGGTAAAATAGTAAAATAACATTTTTTGTTAGACCGGAAAATAATATTTAGTGTAGGAGAGAAGAGAAAAACTCCTTCGAAGTCCTCTTGGAAGTCCATTCTTTTGGTTTTATTATATTAAATCTATCCATCTATGATTTATGTTTCATTTATCATGTCTGAGTAGATTCATTGTGTAGGTTTAGAGATTTTCTAGGGTTTTGATGAACTTCAGAAATATAGAATTGCTTGGTCGATTTATTAGGATCCTTCACATAATTGATCTAACTGCTTGTGTTTTCTAGAGTAGCTAACTAGAAATGAACTTCAAAATTAAGTTTTTTGAACGGAAAATAAATGAACGTCAAAACTTCAAAATTAAGTTTTTTTCAAAAAATTGCAAAATTATGTATTTCTACCCAAACAGCAAAATCACAATTTTTCGTCAAAACATAAAATCATGTTTTCCATCAAAACCGTAAAATTATTTTTTCTCGCAAAATCAATAAAATTAATTTTTTTTGCCAAAATTAAAAATCATGTTTTCTAGTCAAAACAACAAAATCACATTTTTTTACTAAAATTATAAAATCAGGTTTTCTTGCCAAAACCGAAAAATAATGTTTCCGTCAAAAATATAAATTCATATCTTCTCTCTAAAATTACAAAAGCAGGTTTCCTGGTAAAATAGTAAAATAACATTTTTTGTTAGACCGGAAAATAATATTTTCTACCAAATCTGTAAAATTGAGTTTTCTCGTTTAAACAGCAAAATCCATTTTTTTTTTGCAAAAACAAGAAAATTAAATTTTCTCGCCAAAATCATAAAAACATGTTTTCTAACCTAACCACAAAATCATGTACCCCCCCCCCAAACCGTCAAACCATGATTTCTTACCAAAACCGTAAAATCATATTTTCTGGTCAAAATCGTCAAATTATTCATTTTTCAAAATTGTAAAATCATTTTTTTCTGCTAGAACCGCAAAATCATTCTTGCCAAAACTGTAATATCAAGTTTTCCCATAAAAACCGTAAATAAAATTTTATAGCCAAAACCGGAAAATAGAATTTTCCTACCGAAACCGCAAAATCTTGTGTTTCTGCTGAAACTGTAAAATTGGATTGCCTACTCATACCTTAAGTCGATTTTTCATAAACTATTTAAATATGATAATTATTTTTTAAAAATATACTTTTTAAAAATTTCAATATAATAATTATTAATTATATATAACATGTCCTTAATAATTTTCCATCGAAAAAGTATTTCTCTCGAGTCAGAAGAGAAAAAGGTCTTCGGATTGCCTCTTTATCTTAAAAATCAAAAATATATGTAAGTTCCCATGTGTTCAAATATTTTCCTTATACTTTAGTTGATGTTTTTTTTGAGGACAAACAAAAATTTAAGTCTCGGAGAGTAAAAAAAATTATGTTTTTGTCGGTTTCTAAACATTGGTATGAATCATTTATTTATAGATAGTATGTGTTTTAGATTCTCTTAGTCTTTTATCGAGTCTTTTCAGGTTTTAGGTCAAATTGGAACAAAAGAAGTCAATTTGAATACAAATGAGCAAATAATATTGAATTGTGTAGGTGCGTTAAGAGTTTAGTAATGGATGGAAGATTTTCCTCTGATGTATTGAGCTCAACTTTGGAACCAAGATATAAAATTAAGTGAGATTTCCAATTCACCGGTTTGAAGTTGATCCATAGGTTGGAGTGAAAGATATGTGCACTTTACTGAATACTAGTATGTCTGCTTGTTAAATATGAGGAAAAAATGGTTATTTGTATTTCAGTTTGGTTTAGCTAAGACGTGAATTGGTCCTAGATATTATATTTTCAGCGATTATTTAGGGTACCCATCTTTTAGTTTTATTTTACATTGCTCTAAAAATTTGTTACATCATATCATGAAGACTATTACATACTCGTTTTTAGAGAAGATTTATGAATATATTTATTTATTTATTTGGATATAATGATTTACTCAATATTTTGTTGTGTTTCTTCTTCCATATTGGAGTGATCAATTCGTTAGGCTTAGAAGGTATTTTGGATATGTAAAACTAACTTGTTAGATTATGGAATTATCTAATCGTTTCATTTAAGTTAATCTTAGTGCTGGAATTAAATTCATGACCTAGTTTTTGATCTTGGGTTGTTTAATGCAACGAAAGTGTTTTATTAAAAGAGAAATATGATCTTAGCTAACGAGAATTGATTATTAAGAATTTTTGAACTTATTAAACTCAATCGTATTGTATGTTTAGAAACTGAAATTCAAGATTTTTTTTTGTGGGTGCAAATATTAAGATTTATATCATTTTAAGAGTTTTACAATGTTGTGGAGCACAACTTATTACATGGAGAACAAGAGGAGAGAGAAGGATTAGCTATAAGGGGAGAGAAACCAAAAACACAACTGAAGCAAAGAAGGAAACGACGAAGACACGAGAGAAGGGGCGAGCAGCCTGTCCCGGATGCAACGGTCGACGGTCCTGAAGAACGCCTCCTGCATCATGGATGTGGCTCTGAAGATGCGTGCATTCCGTTTGCGCTAAAGGCTGTAGACAATGGTCTGAGAGAGGAGCTTCAGAATGACGATAGCCTGGGGGGCATGGGGCCCGTGTATATCCCGGCAAAGAGCAGCCACAGAGTCCAAAGAGGAGGGCCTGAACGCCATGTACCTGCCACAAAAACAATTCCAAGTAGCAATCGCAAACGCACAGTCAAAGAATAAATGATCATGAGATTCATGAGCGGAATTGCATAAGACACAACCTGGTGGTAACGATAAACCCCAAGAAATAAGACGATCGCGAGTTGGTAACCTTTGGAGGAAGGCAGTCCAAGTGATAAAGGAGCATCGAGGAATCTCCTCCTTGAACCAAACCATAGTATGCCAGGGGACAATAGGGTTAGGAGTTCGAAGGAACTCCCAAGTAACCCGAGAAGAGAAAGAAGCCCCGAAACCCCAAGAATGGTGCTTCCACAAGTAAACGTCGCTACTTTTCATTGCGCTAGGGACATCCAACAAAGATAATATAATCTGAAGAGTTTCGGCAAGCTCAGATCTAGCAGGAGGGATGTTCCAGTTCCAATTTCTAACCGCTTGAGAAACGGTAGCGTTGAGAGGAATCCTTAAAGACCTAGGGCCAGAAGGACCAAACATGTTATAGACGGGCCCAACTCCGTCCACTAGTCATACCAAAACGAAGCTGTTGTTCCATCCCCAACGTTGCACCGAAGGTAGTCGTGAAGTTGGTCCTTGAGTTGAAGCATGCTCCAAAGACCTTGGCGAACCTTGGCGAATCATTTGTTAGCCAAAGACTTCTACTGCCAAATCTGTTCTTACTGAGCCAAGGGACCCATAGGGATCCTGAGTTAGAGAAAAAAATCCAAACACGTTTCAGCCTGAAGACCATCTCAAAGCCGTCAAGCTTCCTAATGCCAAGGCCTCCCTCAGATTTAGGCTTGCAAATATTAGTCCAAGAGACCCTTGCACCAGCTGCCGATGTTTTGCTATTTTTCTATAAGAACCCGCAGCATAATGAATCTATCTTAGCATAGAACCATTTTGGCAGGACGAAAACCGAGCTCCAAAAATTCACCATGCCATAAATTACTGAGTATATCATCGTTACCTTCCCAACAAAAGACAAGAATTTAACAGTCCAAGAGTGCAATTTTGCCGTGATGTGATCAACAAAGGGTTGAAGCGTAGCAGTAGAGATCTTCTTTAGGCTGAGAGGGAGGCCAAGATACCTTGTTGGGAAGGTACCTTTCTTGAACCAAGATAGATCACTGAGCACAGACAATTGAATATTTGAATATCCTCCATCAAATATCTTAGACTTGTCTTGAATAGTGTCCAAGCGGAACCAGCGTTTAAACATCTCCATTACATCCTTAATACCTGTTGTTGAACTCCGAGATCCATCAGAGAAGACCAGGAGGTCGACCGCAAACAATAAATGTGTGATCTTTGGATCTGCACACAACGGGTGAAGGCGGTATGCGCCATCGGTTTCTACCTTATTCAATAAGCGCAAGAGCACCTCCATAAGCATTATGAATAAATAAGGAGAGATAGATTAACCTTGACGAAGCCCCTTTTTCCCTTAAAAAATCCCGCCAATTCCCCATTTACCGCAACGGAGAACCTGGGCGAGGAGATGCACTCCGTAATCCAAGTGATAAATGTTTGCGGGAATTGCTGAGCTTCCAGAACCTTAATCACGAAGTCCCAACATACAGTATCGAAAGCCTTCCTTATATCAATTTTGAGCATCGCACTTTTATGGCAGGACGTGGTGTTGTAGTCTTTGATTAACTCAGTGGCAAGGAGAACATTTTCACCCAGGCTGCGCCCTTTTAGAAAAGCCGCTTGATTTTGACTGACACATTCGGTGAGGATGGGTTTAAGTCTGTTGGCTATGATTTTGGATATGAGTTTGTAAACAATATTACAACAGCTGATAGGTCTGTAGTCGCCTAACGAGCACGCTTCCGGCTTCTTCGGAATCAAAGCTATAGCTGTAGTGTTCATGTCTTTTAGGAGCTTCCCATTCCGAAAAAATCCCAGACCGCATTGGTTATATCTTCACCCACGGTATCCCAAGAACCCCTCAAGAACTCCACTGAGTAGCCATCATGACCAGGACTTTTATTCAAAGGCATAGAGAATAGCGTCGCTTTTATTTCAGCAGCCGTGACCTCCCGTTTCAAGTAGTTCTGTTGCAGCTCGGTACAACGGAAAGGAAGTAAACTTCTCAAATCCTTCGTGGTAGAAGAGTAGTACGTTAGATCCATAGTCCCGAGAATAGCCTGGAAATAGTCAGCAGCATGCGCCTTTATATCGTCCAGCAAAAAAAGCGTTTGATCGGCACCACCCTTGAGGAAGTGGATATGATTCCTAGCGGCATGCTGAGAGACCGTCTGATGATAAAAGGTGGTGTTCCTATCTCCCACCTCAGCCCAACATTCACGAGACCTCTGCTTGAAGTATTTTGACTCAGCATTAAGTAAGAGATTGAGTGTATTTCTTTCGGTATGTTCCTCGCGAGCAGTGGTAACATTCGGAGTAGTGAGCAAAGTTCGCTGCAGTTCATCGACCTTTACCTTTTGAGCCCTTACCCTTTGAGTAATACCACTATAGTGACGCTTGTTAAGATTTCGGAGAGGTCTCTTTAGTTTCTTGAGTGAGCGCACAAGTTTAAACTAATCCGTTCCCATTATCTGAGAGCAGTCCCAAGCCGCATTTACCGTCCCAGTGTACTCAGGGTGATCCATGACATGATGAAAGAATTTAAATGGCTTGACTACCTGCCTTGTTGCGGAGGGCATCCGAAAAAAGCAAGGGGCATGATCAGATTGGGAGGGATCTAAAAAATCTGCATACGAATCTGGAAAAGCCGAGGACTAGGCCTGGTCAATGAAAGCATGATCGATCTTGGTAGAAATTGGATTGTCATCTTGGTTATTCCTCCACGTGAAAGGTAACCCCTTTCCTTGAGCTTCAAAAAGCTCGGCATCTTGAAGAGCAATATTTGCATCACTCATCCCCGATTCATCAACACGAGATGAGAGGTGGTTAGAGTGGTGAGAAGTTCGCAACATCTGATTAAAATCTCCAACCACAGACCACGGATGGACAGAAACAGGGGTGGTTCCCTGCATATCGACAAGATTTTCCCAAAGACTAATCCGCTCCTCCACTTGATTGAAAGCATAAACAAAGGTAACCGTGAAAGATAAGTTTTGTGACAAAATAGTAACCCCACAAGTTATTGATTGAGAAGATGCATTGTAGATGATCATAGTGACCCTAGGATCCCAGACAATAATAATACGGCCCGAGTCGTTTTCTTCATAGTTTCCAAAAAACTTCCAATCCCTTGGAATAGCTCCAAGTATTCTCTCCTTATTGTTCTCCACGACATGAGTTTCCAAAAAAGCTCCAAAATAAGGCCTATGGATATTAATCCAGTCTCTGGCCATCGTGTGGCATCTATCTCCATTCAGTCCACACACATTCCACGCGAAAAACATTATTAAAAATTTATTGGCGATTTGTGACCTTGCGGCCACTCTTCCTGTTTTTAACCAGGAAGAAAGGTTTTTCACGCTCCAGCTCCCCTGCTGACTGCGGGATATTACTCTGATCGGTAGCAGGGACACTTAGCGAGCTGCCGTTAACCCTCTGAAAATCTTTACCGGCATTGATATTGCTTGCTTTGTGGCTCTTATGAACCTCAACAGTATCAGAAGGGGTATGTGGGTGAGTAGTTAACGGAAGTTGAGACAATGAAGAAGAGGCTGGGACGTCACTAGGAGTAAGAGCTGGCGGACTCGACTCGTCAGGGGTAGCAGTCGCTAGTGCAGTTGTATCATTCTCACACACTAACACCTGCTCATTAGGGCCGTCGGACTAACCTCAGAGACTAACAAGACAGGAGCAACACTAGGTGCCGTAACCCCGCATCCATCTCAATCTCACCTTCTTCAAGAGTAGCGTTTTCCTTGTCCGTGGGACGCCTTGTTTCATTTTCTTTCGCTTCTGAAACCCGCTCGCCTTCGCGGAAGATAGGAACATAACGCAATTCCACTTTCTTAGATTTCTTATCCATTGAACGGCCTGGACGAGATTTTGATCTTCTTCTAGTTGTCTCAGTGGACTCTTTCTTCGGACTTGCGTGTTCAGGAAGATCTTTTTGAGTTTGAACACTGCATTTGTCCTTATTATGACCAAACCTTTTACAAGCTTCACATTTCACCGGCAGCCAAGGATAGGAAACATCAATTTGAACCTCCTTCCCATTTGAGAAGCCAGAGATAATCCTATGCGGAAGTGGGGCAGTAAGATCAACCCTTACGTAGAGCTTTGCAACCGCCAAGTTCTCCTTACGCTCTGTCTCGGGAAATAGAGACTCTGGTTTTCCAACTGCGGTCGCGATACGGCTCAAGCTTTCACGGTTGAACAGCAGATAGGGGACATTTTGCAACTCAACCGGGATGATAGCACTAGTAAGCGGAGGTTCATCCGGAGAATATTCAGGGGACCATGGTGCTACGAACATAGGCAGACCACCAATATTCCAGCATGTACGAGAGAGGAGAACCTCCCGGGCCCGAGGATTCGTGACACGGAGCAGGTAGATGCCTTGGCCGATGTTATGAACAAAGATACGAAGGCCGGTTTTAGCCCAAACGGCATTAACAACGCCAATGATTTTCCCCATCAAAGGATAATCACCATGAAAGCGAGCATAGGCAAAGTCTTTGAACTCAAGCTTGGCAGCCTCAATGTTTTCATCCGGGATGAGAACGTAGGGAGCACCGGAGACGTGTTCGGATGGGGACCCCAAAACCTGTAACTGAACAGAAGATTTAAGTAAGGAGGCATAGTTTTGAACCTGGTTTGAAGCAGCATTCGACGGAGGCGAGTCTTTGCAAACAGAAGCAGGGACATAACTAGAGCCAGCCACGGAATCGTGTGAAGCCTCCACCACTGGAGGAAGAGAGAGATTATCCACAGACGAGCGCTTTGGGTCCATCACCGGCAGAGAACCACCAAGGACATGACCAGAACCAGCCACGGAGGGGGACCCGGGAGCAGAGAAATAGGTAGCAGAAGATGAAGTAGTCGCTGGATTCGGAGACCCAGATGCAGCCACGCCTAGTACCGAAAGATCGGCGAGAGAGAAGGACTTATTCATTTTCTTAGCCTTAGCAGCTTGCCTGGCGGAACGCAGCAGACCGGAGACCTTGAACGACAGAGCGGAAGGACGACGCGGTTTCTTCCGTTTTGCTCGCATTGCAGCATGAGAGGAGGGAGGGAGAAGAAGACAGAAGGGAGGAGGCAGAGAGTTCTCGTCGGCGAGCGTGAGGCTCTCCGACGGCGGAACGGCCGGGAAATCAAAAACGCGATAGATCCCCTTTTAGAGAGAGAATCTAACCGTTAGGGAGAGAGAGAAATTCAAGAATTTACTCTCTAGGATTTTAGTATATAGAGTTTAGCGTTTCAGAAGTAGGTTAAACTAATCATGGTGTTTTAGTTCGAGAATAATACTTAATGCGTTTCCTATTTAGAAGTTGTGTCATGATATGTGTTTCTTAAGAATATGTATTGCCTAACGCATTTGATCTATCAGTTTACATCGTTTTTACTTCATCCTATTTACTTTTTTGCAATTTGGTTACAAAGGCGAACACTCTTTTGTTATACCTTTATTACACTAGTTCAGAAATCTTAGTTTAACGTTAGTCTATGTGGACTCAATTCCATAAATAGTACTACTACGCATTGATGTGCATTTGCAGTTTCTATTTAGTGGTTAATACTTGATCACATCATCTACCATTCAATTCCTAAATACTACTACTCATTGATGTGCACATGCAGTCTTGATTTAATAGTTAAAACATGATTACATCATCTACCACTTCACCTCTTCAAACAACAGTCCATATCCATTCAGTTACATTACATCTTTAACATAATACGACTTAATCCTCATCTCCCATAATAAAATATTACTATGCAGAAAACGAAGTTTTTTTAGTTAATCACGTGACAGTTTTCCCTGATCTCACCATTGATTCCAGTAAGAGGTTGGATGTTCCCCATGTTTATCATCGACTTCGCGAATTGTTTGAAGAAAAGGCTCTCATCTTCTGCATAAGCTTTCACCAATTCAACAGTATTGCCTACGTTTCCAGTGAGAAGCACTTGGTCTGATGTCAATAAGCCTTTGCCCCAGAGGATGAGCTTGAAGTATGTGTTGTCGAATCTAGCAGGGGAGGCTAAGTCTAGTGGGGAAATATTATTATCACCTCCAGTAGGTGGACAGATCGATCTCAGACCATAGTAGTAAGACCTCTCTAGCGTCTCGTCTGGTTGGTTATTACCGTTTTGATTGTAGAGTCTTTGCTTGAACGTAGTACACCTAGCTACTCCAATTGTATGCCCTCCTGCAAAACACACACAATCCCATAGTTTTTTTTTTAACTTCATTAGATTGCCGGATTTTCAGTTTCGTTTGAACAAAGTTTATAAAATCCGTTAGCACTTCAAACATTGATTACTTTTAATTAATAAATGTTATTTTATAATTTTCACATTTATTAAGAATTTTTGAGTTCACATTATACCCTTACAATTTTTTTTTTAATATATTTAGTTAGTCAAATAATATGGTTAAATTATAAAATCTGCATAAAGGAAACTCTTAGAACATGATTAAAGGGGGTTCTTAGAATGGTTCTTAGGGGGATGGGTCCCATGAATAGTATAAGAACCGGTTCTTAAAATTCTTAAATAAGAACCGGTTCTTAAAATTCTTAAATAAGAATCGGTTCTTAAGAGTTTCTTGCACTGTTTGCAGGTCCCACTGACACGTGGCGACCCGCGATTGGTTTTTTTTTTTTTTCTTTTTAACATAAAAAATCAAATTAAAAAAAAAATTAAAGAAAAACAAAAAAACTAGAACCCCAAATGGGGTTCTAGGCTTAATGCTCTTATGTAACAAAAAAAAAAATCCAACAACACTATCATTTTGTTTCAATTTGGTTTCAAAGTCGAAACATATAAAAAGGAAAAATAGAAGTTATTAAGCTCACCTGACAGGGAAACAAGGTCTTCTTGGTTCAAACCTTTGCGTTGGAACATGGTTAAAAGATTCTGAATAGTCGAGTTAGGTGCAGGAATGTTCGTGTTTGCTCCATTGAGGCTCGCTGTCGTCGAGTCTCTCCTCCCTAGTGGAAGCTCCCATGATGGTCCACCACTCTGTATTCCAACTACACATTCAGAAAATCTGAGCTTTTTTAGCTTGTAACCTATAACTTTTAGTTACCAGAATAGTTGAGCCACGAGCGGCAAGAGCTAGAATGTCAGCGCAAGAGACTATTTGGGGGCAAACTTGCTCTAGTTTGGCTTTGATCTCGTCTATTACTTCAAACCCCTTAATAGAGTTCTTGTTTGGTCCTGCATTCTTTTCACTTCTTATGGTAGCACTATCATCCAACAAGATTGATGCATCACAGCCCTGTTTACACAACAAGAGTCGCTTTTATGAGACATTACTAAAGGGCAAAACAAAACACATGTCAGACGTTTATATACAGAACCTGGACGAAGCAGTCGTGGAAGTGAAGCCTGAGTAAAGATGCTGCCATTCTTGGGTTTCTAGCTATGGCTTTTTCGAGCACTGTCATGACAATTTCATCAGCTTGTGGGCAAGAGAATTGGTAGAATTGTGGGAATAGACCCGAGGAGAAAGTTCTTCCTATACTGGGGCCATTACTTCCCCATCCGAACCCAAAACCTGGATGAGCAACACCAACATCAAAAGAAAACAACGCAAAGAGCACAAGACATGGAATAAGCTTAAACACAGCCATTTTTGTTACTTGAGAGTTCTGTAGAAAGTGGTGAAGGTGCTCTTGGGGTTTTATACTTGAAAGAGATTCATCAAAAGTCTAACTGCTCCATGTTTACCAAATCCTAATTTAGAATCTTTAGATAAAGAGAGAGAGAGAGAGATCTGGTCAACTTGTTTTTAAACCTCCTCTTTGTCTTTTTGAAGTTTTCTACCAACTCCAAGAACGAATCCATGTGCCTACACTCACATATGATCTCATTGTACCACAGTATTAGGTAACGCGTTCAACCAAAGCTTCTGCACTCGGCAAGAAGCGTTTTCCTGTGTTCTATGCGAGTTGGAAGATTGAAAAATGGTGAGTGAACTGCTACATTGATTAACAACTCTTACCAAATAATTTGTTTTCTTCATATACTATTTACAAAGTAGTGCAGAAACAAGTGTTTTTTGCTTTGTGGCCTTAATCAAGTTATATCCACTCTGCATCTGTCTTTTGGGAACAAAACAATACGAAAGCAATGTAAATGTATACGCAGCTTTTGGAGATACAAAGTTACCAAATGTCAAGGGGTTTTTTATGCCTTGTTAACTTTTAAACTTCAACACAAGAAAGCGTAGCGTTTTGTTCAAAGCTTACACATAAGGAAAACAAAAGCTAACATCCTGTTCCTTTTAAGATACTCTGCCTACTTTGCCCAAATTAAGCCATGAAGTTGAGAATCTAATTGCTGCCAGACAGAAAGATGTATTGTCAGACCAAAAACAACCACCATGCTCTGTATTATCACTCGCTTTTCTTGGATCCATCGACGGTTTCAGAGGAAGCTAAAGTAGAGCTGTTAGCAGACGGAGAGGTATCTGTAATTCCAGCAGAGTACCTTTTAACCCTCATTGTAATAAGAACACTTGAGAGCACCCCAAGTACCGGGAAGACATAACCCCAGAGTTGAGTTTTAGGTTTTCCGGCTACTGAAGCCACAGCCATACCAGCGAGGCTACCCACAGATGCGTTCTGCAAGATCATCGGGAGGCAACCAATAACCGTGGGGAAGAGAAAATCAGCTAGGAACCGGACTTGTGTTGCTGCTAAGGCGTAGTTGATGACGTAAGAAGGGATGGGCGAGAACCTTGCAAGCAGAACAAACTTCCAACCATCTCGCTCCACTCCTCTTGAGAGAATATTAAAGTACTTGTTATTATGTGCCCAAGCTGTTGCTTTGCTTGAACTCTTAAAAACAAACCTGATTAAAAACATAAAAAAATGTTTTACCAAAATGAATCAGGGCTTGTTTCATGATTCTCTCCATCTTACACACAAGACAAAGAAGAATCTTATCCACACAACACTACAGAATCTGAAGAAAAGCATCTTCCAACAATGAAAAATCATTTCCCTATCGATAACAAAAACAAAGGCGAGAAAGTGGTCTTATAGCAATGAATAATAATACAGTTTATATGAAACAGAGAATAATCCGAATCGAAATCAATTCGTTAATTACACACAATACAAATCAATTTCGTAAAAGTGAGATTCAGACCTGCCGATCCAGAAGGAGAAGGAAGCGGCGAGAACTTTAGCGGAGAAGACACAGAGAAGAGCAGGGAGGAAACCGAAGAGAAGAGAAGCACCAGCTTCAAAGAAGACGGCGTGAGGGAGGCATAGAGCTAAGGTTACGGTGTGAACCGCTACGTACGTCGGAATCGCCCAAATCCCGAGCCGATCCGACCATTCTTTTAAAGCTTCTAACGCTGCTTCCTTGCTCCATCCGGTGCCTTGCCTCGCGAATACGGCGATTATCGCCACCGTCGCAGCGATCAGAAACCATTTCTTCATTTCCGTAGCTTAAAAGAAGGGAAGAGAAAGCGTGACAAGAGAGAAAGGGATCTCGGGAGAGAGTTTTTTTTTTTTACATTAATAAATTACATTATTTTATTTTATGATTTTGAGTTTATTTTTTAGGATAAGAGATTATAATTTTTGATTTAAGTTTACTTTTCCCTGTTTTACTAATTTTGATATAAATCATGGTATCGTACTTGGCTATTGAAATTATCAATTTGGATAAATTATCCCAATTATCAATTACTAATCTATACTATTATTTGCGAATTGATTTTTCACAACGGAGCTCTCACGTTAAAAGTTAGAGTGGTCAAAGTCGATAATACCCTTAATCTATACTATTATCTATCTATACTATTATTTGCGAAGTGATTTTTCGCAACGGAGCTCTCACGTTAAAAGTTAGAGTGGTCAAAGTCGATAATACCCTTAATCTATACTATTATTTGCGAAGTGATTTTTCGCAACGGAGCTCTCACGTTAAAAGTTAGAGTGGTCAAAGTCGATAATACCCTTAATCTATACTATTATTTGCGAAGTGATTTTTCGCAACGGAGCTCTCACGTTAAAAGTTAGAGTGGTCAAAGTCGATACTACCCTTAATGAATTTTATATATAATTAATTATATAATCAAAAACGAGTTTTTATTAATAATATAAAATTTTTATAAGATAATTCTTATATATTGTGTTGTTATCTTAAAACATATCTTTCAATTTTAAAAAGACAATTTATAATAATCAAGTGGTTAAAGTTAATATTACCTTTAATGAATTTTATGTAATTAAAACCGAATTTTAATTAATAATATTATAATTTTTCGCAACAAAGCTCTCACGTTAAAAGTTAGAGTGGTCAAAGTCGATACTACCCTTAATAAATTTTATATATAATAAATTATATAATCAAAAACGAGTTTTTATTAATAATATTAATTTTTTATAAGATAATTCTTATATATTGTGTTGCTATCTTAAAACATATCTTTCAATTTTAAAAATTTAAAAAGACAATTTATAATAATTAAGTGGTTAAAGTTAATATTACCTTTAATGAATTTTATATATAATTAAAAATGAATTTTAATTAATAATATTAGAATTTTATTAAATAAAATAATTCTTATATATACATTATAAACTAATAGATATTTATAAAACGATTAAGCATGCACGTGCGGGCAAAACACCTAGTTTTGATATAAAAAGGGTTGGTATTGAGCAACTAAGTTGTTCCCACATAGACCAAAAAAAAAAAAAACAATCACATTATTTGAAATTGATACGTTATAACACCTTAGAGTAACCGGATTTTCGAGTTGGGCTTCACGTCATCTACTGTGTATTACGGGTTGGGCTTTCGTTTGCTCTCAGAAAGTACACTCTCATTTGAGTTCTTTTCCTTCCGTGTAAGCCCAAGAAGCCCACACCGAGAAACACCTACCCCGGTGTTGAAGCTTCGCGATTATCGCCGTCTCTTCCACTTCACCTTCTCCATCTCAGTTTCGACTTCCTTCTCACTGTTACTCTGCATTCAATCAGTATGATAACTCAAGAGTTAAATGATTCCCCACTTCCCCTTCGACTCTTCAGCTATATAAATCGCCTCCTCCAGATCCAAATCCATCAACCCTAATCTCTCTTCGAAAAAAAACTACAACAATGGCAACCATCGCCAAATCTTCAGTTAGAACCGGAAAAGCTCCACTCGCCATGTTCTGCAACGACATCTCACCGGGACGATCTGAGTCTCTGCTTCGATTCAGATTAATCCACTTTTGGGAGGCTAAAAACATATCCAAAGGGGGGGGGGGGTTCTTGAAATGGAGTTGCTACTCATCGATCAACAGTTATGAGTTTTAATCCCTCATTTTCCTCAAATCGATTTGATATTCACATCGTTGAACCCTAATTACTGCATTTCTTGCAGGGGACTGTTATGCAAGGATTTATATCCCCTACTCGTGCTCAAACCAACCGAGCAGGCGCAACATGCTGCCGAATTTTTTTGCACCAAAAGCAAGGAGATTTATCGCGTAGCTGAACAAGGTTTGACCATCTCATTCTCCAAGGACTCTGTTCTCTCCCCTCTTGACGGCGACGATGACTCTGACACCGGCTCTTTCCCCGTGGACAGGTTCCACTTCCAATACACATGCTGAATTCCAAGCTAATGTCGGTCTCAGGGGTGATCTCTACGGTAGGCACTCTGCTTTTGCTTCTATGTATATCATTATAAATAGGCTTCCCATCTAATTTTCATGATTTTTGATGTAGATGTCGTTGGTCACTTGAAGTTGGTGAATGGACAAGCTTTGATGAACCGCCCCATCCTCGATGAAGTTGACATGATAAGCATGGGTCATATATTGGTTCATATGCAGAACAAGGAGTAAGTGTTTAAAATTTGGTCTTACAATTTGATATGTATGGAGTACTTGTTGTATAACCATTATTTGGTTTAAATTACAGTGAACCTATCATGAAGCTTTACATGTGGGACGCGGCTGCAAGAGAGTTTTACATGAAATTCACATCCAGTAAGGACACTCCCACTGTTCTTATGGTCACAACTGTGAACCCAAAAAACCTAAGAGATAATAAATATTCTATTTAGTAGAAACGCTCTTTTGGTAATACATGGGTCGTAATTGTATGTAGCTATGCATCTGTTTGTGTTGTCTTATATGGTTGCTTGCAATTGATTCTTATTCAATCTTGTTTTGTCTTGACGTGATTTCCATATGACTGGTTGATAGTCTTAGTAAAAATGTTTAGTTACGTGTGATTCCTCATATTGAGAAGTTAATGGAGGTGTCTTATATTGAGATAGGATTTGGTTGACACAAAACAGGTTCACTAACTTCTTCGTTTTAATGTGGTGACCAAAACAGGTAACCTAGCTCTCAGCTCGATGTCATCCTCACGTTATTCTTGGACAACCCAAAATTGAGTACTTCAACTGGTAAGTAATAGCAGAGAGAGCAGTAGTTTGCCAGTCACTTCCAAATATTTTTAGTGAACTTAAGTTACTTACCTTATGTGTTGTGAATTGTCTCAGGTTGAGTGCTAACCCCGAGATTGCAGAGCGGGTTAATACCGATGAGGTGACTAAGGTTGAGACAATGACAATTGGGCAGATCTTTGCTTACATCAAACGGGAAGATGCTAAGGTAAATAAACAGTTTAGATTTCTGTGAAAAACAGTTGGTGATGCTTGGTTTGTAAATATTGCAGAAGGCTTCTTTTTACTGTGTAGCGACAATTGGTGATGTCGTGCGTGATCTTGCATGGTACTATATAGCATGCAGTGGTTGTCAAACTAAGGCTACCAAAGGCCCTTCATCTTTGATGTGTGTGAAGTGTGGCAAGAACAATGTTTCTGGTGTAGCGAAGTACGTAGTCTAACCATAAAACTGTATGATTCGAATTTGATTAACGTGTTTTTTCTTCAGGTACCTAGCAAAAATCTCCGTGTACGACAACAAAGATCAGTCTCTATTTGTTCTACTGGTGAAGCAGGAACTGAGTTGACAGGAAAGTCAGCCACCTTCTATTATGACTCTTACTTTATTTATTTAAATACACAATATTTACTTTTTCATTTTCGTAGGCTAATCAGGAACTTGGTGTTGGCCATCAGATGCCTGCTCCTCAAGTTTTAATTGACACAATTGGTCAAACATACAAGGTCAAAATCAAGGTGTCTAATCTCAATCTCACATGCAAGATTCAGGCTATAACAGTCACTAAAATTGTCTTAGCAGAGGTTCTGCCACCTTTGCCTAACACTTTTGAATTCCCTGTTATTGTGGAAGACGAGGCCCCTCTACCTCTTGCAGTTGTTTCTGATGCCTCTGGATACAATGCTGGTGATGGGACTGAAGGTACGAATAACAAGGATGAGGCACAAATGTCTAAGCGTCCTAAGCACGATTAATGGTGTTCTTCATTTCTGTTTTTGTCTAGACTTTGGTCTTCTTTAACTTCCTTTCGTTTCAGTTTGAGTCGAGACTTTATTAACTTTGCTTTCCTTACTTATTTCTAAACATTTTTAGTATTGCATTTCTCTTTCACTTCTTTCAATCGTATAATGCTGGATACGTACCTGAATAGGTTTGAAATAAATTATGTTTGGCAAAGATAAAAATATGATGCATGTAAAATTTAGTGGCCAAATTTATTTTTACATTAGATACATTTATAAATTATTATAAATGTCTACTAATAGTGTGTGACTTAATAGTTGCACGTATATATTAACATGCATGTATAAAATTAGATGCATGTCTAATAATTAGATTGAGCTAAGTGTGCTTACACATGTTTAATAGAATAATATTTTCTGACGTTTAAAATGATTTTTTATGACTTAAAAGTTGTGATGGGTCGAAATACATTTTTAGGCATGTATAGTTAGCAGTTTGGGCCTGTAATATATGCTATAATTAGATTGAGTTGATTGTGCTTAGGCATATGTAATATGATAATATTATCCTACGTTTAAAATGATTTTTAATGACAAAAATTATGATGGGTCAAAATACATGTTTTAGGCATGTATAATTTAACAGATTGAGCCTATAACATATGAAATTAATAATTTTCCCCTTAGCTACATAAATATTATCAGGCCCAGGTACAAAACCCCCATTTAGAAGAGATGAAAATGAAATAAAATTTTATTTGAAAATACCAACCACTTACTTTTAGTATTACAAGTCAAACTACAATTAAATTGTTTCCATATTTTGTTTCAATCGAATATATGACTTCACAGCCAAATCATTAACCATTTGAAAATACAAACCACTTACTTTTAGTATTAAAAGTCAAATTACAATTAAATTGTTTCCATATTTTGTTTCAATCGAATTATATGACTTCACAGCCAAATCATTAACCTTCTGTATTCATATATATTCGATACAAACAGAAATGGTTATTGCATTAGGGTGAAGAATCTTAACGTAAAAGTTACATATACAAAAAAAAATCCTTTATCACAGCAAACACATCACTTCCTTACCCTTAAGAGTTGAAATCCAACGACGAAAAAAGAAGATAACGTTTGTCAGCCATCATGGCCTACACAACTGACGATAGGTATGTACTAACATCTTCGCCTTAGACACTCTACAGTTATATACATACAAATTAGGAGCACTAATTTGTTCTACCTTAAAAACCCAATGCTCTGCCACCTAAATTCGAGTGTATTAGAAAAATATACTTTATGTTGATGGGATCAATCTTTACACCATGCATTCAACTCAATGGCCATATTAACAGGTTTGCAAAGAAAATACTAGCCACACTAATATTAGTCCGTATAACTCATTTGTGGCCTATAATAAATCAGACGAACATTGATTTGGACACGGCTTTTATATGTTTCATCAAAGAGGTCTGTTATTCTGCTTTTACTATTGGCAACAATAAAAAAATAATATTCATTTGTTTTCCTCTCAGGACAAACTCTTGAAGGGCGCCTCTCCCGTAACATTACAACTGCGGACCCAACCCTACTTTCAGCAGGGATATATTCTGTCTCGCCAACTATATCATCCTCCCAAACAATTACAAATACAAGATCACTCTGCTTCCATATTTAATTTATATCAACCATCCAACATGTGGCACAAAAATAGAAGAAACGATCCCAAACTTCCCTGCCCACAGCTTCTCATTTTTAACTTCAGCGAGCTTACACAATCAGCCACCGCTATCTCCTACCTTCCAGGTAATATAATTACATACATGACCTTACTGAATATATTTGTTATTTAATAAAAAAATTACTCTGTCAAGCATAGATGTAGTTGGCCAACTACGCATTATGAAAGGAGTAAACCGCGACTACCCAAGATCAAAAACAAAGCTTATAATTGGTTTGCTTCTAAACATGTAAATTTATGGTCCTTTAACACATGTTAACTGTACATTCAACCTTATATAAAAAATATTGCAGATCAACAATGGTGAACCTTACATTATGGGACAACCAAGCATCTCATTTTCGAGAGCTACAAAGCATTAGCAATCGCAAATATGAAGTTTTCATAGTTACAAACATCATCCCGAGTATAAGTAATGGTAACGACCAGCAGCTTTAGTTTCTGATACAATACAAAAATAACGTTGCTTTACTCCCAGGTAAACTATTGCTAATGTCGTATTCGGCAACGCGATTTTATTTTGACCAAAAAATAAAACCGATAAGATGTTTCCGAGGAAGGATAATATTTAATGCAAATACGTGAAGAGGAGTTACCTAGGTCATCTACAACTCAGGAGGTCCCATTGAAGCCAACAAAACAAAAATATTACTGCCTCCGTTTCAAAATGTTACGTATTTTAGATTTTTCACATAGTTTAATAAAATATATTAAATTTGCATAATTTTTTGTGATTATTTTTTTCCATAATTTTAAGCCAATAAAAATTCAGTAAGTGCAATTTTTTTTTTTGAAATTTGCAATTAGTTAATAAAACATGCATTGAAAATATAAAAATAGATCTTTTTGAAACAAAAATTTTCTTTAGAATATGCAACTTTGTGAAACGGAGGGAGTGTATTATCTCTTCATTATAGATTAAGCTGCATTCCTAAATTTATAATCTTCCTTCATAGTGGAGAAAATATGAATACTTTATTTTTTAAACTATTCATCATTTTGTAAGCTACTTTCTCCCAACTATAAGCGTCATCAACATACTCTTGAACTCATCAAAAACCCTCTGTGGCAATTTCAATATACTAACAAATAATATTAAAATGATGAATGATATATGTGTTGTACTTATTTAGTTCGTAATTTGATATTCACAAGATTTATACAAATCAAAGACCTTCTCACCTTGGAATAAAAGAAAGTCCAGTACTCACTTTGTTTCAATTTAATTGTCGTTCTTGGTATATTAAAAAATATATAATTTTGTATATTTTTAAAATTAAAACACAATTACCTATATACCTAACCATATTTCAATAAATAAAAAAATAAACAGAAGAATCTTATTAATAAATTTTACATTGGAAAACGACAACAACACTTAATTTGTGCCAAAAATTAAGCTTATATTGACAAGTAGTTTGAAACGAAAGAATTATTATTTTCCAAAAATGGAATATTCCTTTTAAACAAACATAATTAATCCACTATAAACTCAACGTGATTGACGGCCACAAATTATTCAACACACATAAAGGCGTTTTTGAATTGTTTTGATACTTTCTAAAACGTCCGAGATTGGTCATAAAGACAGACCTAATATCCTTCCTCTGCCTTCCTCTACCTTCCTCCTTAGGAGTCAAATCCTTGGTTAAAAACACCGCCGACAAGGACTCACCGTTCTCTCTTACATGCTCCTACTCGCTGCCCAGCCTACAATAGGAACTATACAATAATCTGCTCTCAAGTAACTACTCCTCAATGTACGTAAGTGTAACAATTTTTAAATAACACAGCTCATACAGAATTATAAGCAATTTTCTATTGAAAGGTACACCAATTCAANAAAACACATCAGCATTGCTCTTTATAAATATTACGCATTTCTAATCCGGCTTTCTGAATCTTTTAGTTATTCCTCACGAACTATAATATATTTTCTTCTCTTGAAATTAAAAACCTTTCTCTAATGAACACCAACATAGGTGACGTCCACCTCTTGCTCATATCCGCAAAGTCCCACTTTCCTCAACGTTTCTTCCCTCTCTATTTCCTGTGTACCAGCGAACCGAATTAAGTTTATCTTATATAAACTAAAACTCCATCTATTGAAGCTTAAAGTGAATACCTATTTATTTTCACATGGGTGATATATTATTATATAATAATAAGCTTTGCTAATAAATGAAAAATATATTCTAAACTACAAATTTTATTGTATAAAGCATTTGATTTTAATACGAAAACTATTAATTGTAAAAAAAAAAATATAACCCAATATATAAATACTGGTTTCCCCCTATTGTAGAAAATCCTTTATATTTAAAATTTACTTCCCTGTGAAACGTTTCATCCCACTTATTTAAGGAATTTACTTTTTAGAATGCTTCATTGGATAAAATAGATATTATAAATTTAAATAAAACAACACCTTTAGCCTAAATAGAGAAATCATTAATTTTAAATTTTCACTTTCATATAAACTAATAATTATATACTACAAATACTTTTGTTTCTTACAAATATTAAACATAATTATCCAACTATCCCATAATTCTCGCTTCCATTATTTCCAGAAAATGATATTTAACTTAATGTACTTAAAGATGTTTTCTTCACATTTCATTCCTCTCACAAGTATTGGATTGACTCTGCCTACATATACATACCATCTTACTCAAAAATATCTATTAATAAGTGATTGAATTTTAATAAGCTCTTTAATTAAATATTTGTTGATTTGTTAATTTAACAGTATAAACTTAAGAAATCCTCCCAATGCAGAAACATCCAAAAAATCTGGACAGAATAGGAAACGTGGCCGTCCTCTCAGACCACTCACGAAATCAAAAGGTGTGCCATTATTATCTGACATGTATCTTTCCGTCTTTCTCGAATTGATTACTACCTTAACAGTATCCCTGTATTTTGGAGTCAAAATAGGTCCGTCAGCCGTTCAGCCAACTTACCAAATAAAGTTTTATGACTGTAAGTAACATTAATTATGACCAAATATTACTTCTACATCAAAATTCTAATCAAACGATTAACCAAAATTTTTTTGAAACATGAAGGTGGCTGTGACAATTGCGATACTTATGGTATGCTATTTTCTGCTCCTCGGTCATTTTGTCTATTCATCCGTGAAAACCTTATCCATATTTTACTTAGTTTTTTAATAGTTCAAAATATTGTGATAGTGAAAACTAAAAACGCACGTAGCATGAGAAGAGCCATCCTACTATCAAAAAGAATAACTGGTCGGCTACAAAGTAAGAAAAAACCTATGAAAAGTCACAAGTCATATGTATACATCTACTCACAGTTCCTTTGTCCTTGATCTTACTCAGGTGCAGAAGCTTCTAAGGGCCTGCAAAACACAAAAAGAGGTATATATAGTTAACCTATATAACATTACAAATTCGACAACGCTAGCTTATTTACCTATAGACTTCTTAATTAATTTTACTATTTAGCTTACTTATAGCATGTGAAAATATAATAAAGTGTACAACATTTCTAATGCTCAAATATTTTAAAATATTATATATTACAAATTATATTTTCGATGAGGTTTAGAAATTTTTTATAATCTAATATAAAATATTTTAGAATAACATATAAGACACATGAGCTACGCCCTCATGAAAATTAAAATAATTGCTTATTCAGATGAAGGTTCTTCATCTAAAGAAGACAAGAACCCAATGGTAGAATGTTCCCAATGTGGGGCCCTGGTGTGGACTTCAGAAAGCACCAGGACAGACTGTATAAGTGGTGAACTCAAGTTCACTATTTGTTGCAGCCATGGACAAATTAAGCTCCCCCCAATCAAGCCACCGCCACCGGTGTTAGACGACCTTCTTACGCATCGTTGGTTTCGTCATGCCATTCGAGTTTACTACGCTGTATTTGCTTTCACTTCAATTGGAGCGAAATTGGATTACAGTGTTGTATATGGACCATGTCCTTTCACTTTCCGTATCCAAGGTCAAACACACCACCGTATTGGGTCGCTTCTTCTTTTCAAGGGTCGTCCGCCTAAGTATCTCCAGTTATACATCGTTGATACAAACAATGAAGTTAGTAATCGGTTAAAGACGATGGGCCAAACATCCCCTGAAGGCACCCTTGATGAGACAATTATCAAATCCTTAATTGACATGATGGACGAGCATAATTGCCTCGCAAGTTTTTCCGCCGTGCACGTGATTACCATGAAGCAAATTTTGGAAAAGATTTCACGATCAGTCTGCTACCAGATAAACAAAAAAGAAAGGAATATGATCTACCTACAACAGATGAAGTGGCAGGCATAATAGTAGGAGATATGTCATCAACAATTGGGCACATGGATATTGTGGTCCAATTTCAGTCTGAGACTTTGCATCAGTTACGCGATGATCACCCTTTATACATGAGCCTACAATATCCTCTTTTGTTCCCATATGGCGAATACGATTTTGAACCTAAAATACCATTGCATCTTGAGGCAGGCACCTCTAGAACAAGGCAGTACCTAACTATTCGTCAGTATTACGCCTACCAAATACATACACGACTTAAAGAAGGAATGACGTTAATAAAAGGTGGGAGATTACTGCATCAATATGTCGTTGATATATATACGACAATTGAGGAAGATCGACTGAGGTCGGCGAGTAACAATCAACACGTACTTAAGGCTGATCTCTACAATAACATCGTCGATGTTGTAGGAAATGGTGACACAGATGCAAAAGCAATTGGCCAAAGGTTTATACTTCCCTCGTCTTTCATTGGTGGTCCCTGTTATTTAATTAAGAAATATCATGATGCAATGGCTATTTGTAGAGAATTTGGTAATCCAGATTTGTTTATCACAATGACTGTCAATCCTAATTGGAAAGAGATTAAAGAGCATCTAACAACATACAGAGGAGATTCCCCAAATGATAGACCAGACATAGAATGTCGAGTCTTTAAAATGAAATTAGACCAACTCCTCTAGGACTTCAAAAAGGGTGCATTTTTCAAGCCGTATACAGCAGGTACACAATTTAATACACACTTTTGTTGAAATTTATTTACTTCCTAAACTAAAAACTACATTTTCTCCTTACAGCTCTTCATAGAATTGAGTTCCAAAGAGAGGTCTTCCACATGCGCACATCCTGTTGTGGTTTGGGAACACTACCAGGACACCAAGTGCAGCAGAGGTTGATAAAATTATTTCAGTTGAGCTACCTAACAAAGAAAGCGACCCGGAAGCTTTTAATTTAGTCTCAAAACACATGATGCATGGCCCATGCGGGGTTATCAAACGAAGGCCTTCATGTATGGAAAATAATTTGTGCGCAAAGAAGTTCCTTCGACCGTATAGTGACTACACATCAATCGAACAATCAGGGTATGTACTATATCGTCGGCGTAGAGACGAAAATGCTTTTGTGTTAAAGGATGGTGTACTGCTGAACAACACCTCTGTTATACCTCATAACATTGAGCTACTAAAGAAGTATGAGGCCCATATTAATGTGGAGTGGTGTAATAGAACAAGTGCGGTGAAGTATTTATTCAAGTATATAACTAAAGGTGTTGACAAAGCAAACAATGTTATTGAGAAAGGAAATACTTTTGTTACTCCTGATAAAGCAGATGATACCACCAAAAAACAACGTAATGAGATCCAAGATTACATATAAGGTCGTTACTTATCAGCGTGTGAATCTATGTGGGTGTACCTTCGCGTTTCAGATACATAAACGAAAGCCATTGTGTCCAGAAACTTATCATTCACTTGGAAGGTGAACATAGTATCACTGTAAAAGAAACAAATGATCTAGGCTGTGTGATACGTAAGCCAGGGATAGAGAAGACAATGTGCAAAGAATATATGGTTTTATGCCAAACATCTGAATTTGTTATAACATTAACATACGTGCAAATTCCAGAATATTTTATATGGAACAATGCTACTAAAGTATGATCTGAACGTAAGAGAGGAAGATGCAATGGAAGAGTTTTTACCATCCACCCATCATCAGGTGATCGTTACTACCTTCAAATTCTCATAAATAAGATTAAGGGTCCAAGAAGTTATGCCGAGCTCAAGACGTACAATGATGTTATACATCCAGATTTTAAATCTGCATGCTCCGCGAGATGTTTTCTAGAAAACGATACTGAATGGCACGAGACCATGGCTGAGTCTACATCATTTGCTACCCCCTACCAACTCCGTGATATGTTTGTCACATTCTTAATCTACTGTAGTGTTGCGAGTCCTAAAGATCGTTGGGAAGGTTGTTGGAAATCAATGAGCGAAGACATACTTTACAAGAAACAAACCACGTTCGCGCATACTAATCTCTAGTTGGACGATTCACAGCTAGAGAAATCTACACTAATTGAAGTGGAAAAGCTTACGCACACTCATGAACGTTCATTGAATGATTTTTCTGGTATACCAAAGATTAATCATGGCTTGCTTAAACAACTAGGGAATAGCCTGTGTAACCAGGAGCAGGACTACAATGTCGTAGAGGAAACAATGAAGCAAGACATGCAATACAACCTACTAAACATAAAGCAACATGCAGTTTATGAAGCAGTTATAAACTCAGTAGAAAATGGTGAAGGAAAAATTTTCTTTGTGAACAGCGCAGGTGGAACAGGAAAGACTTTCCTATACCAAACCATTATTTCTCGACTCCGATCGAAGAAACAAATAGTTCTCCCCGTTGCTTCTTCGGGCGTTGCACAGCGCATTCCTGCTTCAATATCTCTCTAAAACTTACAGAAGAATCATTTTGTAGGATCACAGCTGGGACGATGCTGGCTGAATTAATACAGAAGACATACCTGATAATCTGGGACGAATCACCTATGACACATAAGCATGTGTTTGAAGCACTTGATAGAATGTTGAAGGACATTATATCCTCAATTAACCCAGAAGTGCAGAACAAAACCTTTGGGGGAAAGACAATATTGTTAGGCGTGATTTTAGACAAATTCTACCAGTTATCTCACAGGGAAATAGGGCTGAAACCATATTGGCTACCATTAGTCACTCATATCTATGGGAAAGCTGTCATAAGTTTGCTCTGGAAACAAACATGCGAGTCAATTCAGCTGAAAAAGAGTTCTCTGACTGGGTGCTACAAGTTGGGGAGAGCAATGCCTCCACAGGAGGCACATATGAATATGATGAACACCATGCCCAAATGATTATTATTGACAAATCATTAGTTGAAGAAATTAACAACGAACCACTAAGACAAGTAGTGGAGAGTACATATGGTCAGGTGGACAATCTGAAACCATTCCACAGCTACAACACCGACAAGGCAATACTCACTCTAAGAAACGAGACAGTCGACGAAATCAATGCTTATACTATTTCTCATACAACTGGAGTCTCAAGAGAGTATGTTAGCTCAGACAGCTTTGAGATATCTGATATGCATTCTAAACAGAATGAAACGTTGTATGCAGTTGAGTATCTGAATACTTTGGAATTTCCTGGTTTGCCTTCCCATAAGCTAACTCTCAAAGTAGGGGCCCCCTATTATGCTTCTACGAAACATTAATCAGAAAGGATGCTTATGCAATGGTACACGATTAATTATCACTTATTTGGGCCATCGAGTACTTGAAGCGGAAATTATTACCGGCACAAACGTAGGAAAGAGAGTTCTCGTTCCGCGAATTGTCCTCCTCCAACCTGAGACGAAACTCCCATTTACTTTGCGAAGGCGCCAATTTCCTATCAGGCTATGCTATGCTATGACGATAAACAAGAGTCAAAGACAAAGCTTAAAAGAGGTCCTTTTATATCTACCCAAACCAGTTTTCATTCATGGTCAACTATATGTGGCTTTCTCACGTGTTACAACCAAAACCGGACTAAAGGTCATTCAAGGGAGAGATTTACATCCTCTAAAACTGAAGAACATAGTCTACAAGGAAATTTTCAACGATCTGCCATCGTGCAAAGGTATAGAAACATTTACTTTTCATATTCAATGAAGTTAATTATTAACTTTTTATTTGTACTAACTTTTAGCCGTCGGGGACAATATTATACATACTCCCATCCATGTCTCTTCAACAATCCCAAATTAACTCCTGCCATGTAACTCTATTTATACTCTATCTTAACATTCAAAACATGTATTATATATTCTAATACATGAATACTAATCAATTGTTATTTGCAGAGATTATTCATCGAATTATGGAAATTCATGCAGATACTCTTCTCTTTGGTTATTTTATGACAAACTATCTCAGTTATTTATTTTTTAAAATTCGCAAAAAATTATTGACACTAAATTAATTTCAATATTTCACATTACTACCCCATATCAATGGAATAATTACGTTTACTCATTCATGTGTTTTTTCCAATGTGTTTGCCAATATCAATTTCTCTTTTAAATAACAAACCACAATCTCAAGTCACTTTAGAACTAAATTAAAAATAATAAGTCGTTATCCGCGTGTAGTACGGAAATGATCTCTAGTATATATAATGGAACAGTTTTTTTTCAAAGAGGATATCCACGTCATCATTAATAGATCCTGCAATATAAGTAAAGTGATTTATTTATCAGGTGATATCGTCTACGTTTGATTTGTGGGTCTTTCTTAACTCGCTAGCCCATTTATTACATCAGGTAATACATTATATTTGATGTAGGGCCTAAGCCCACTTTAAGAAACCAGCCTTTGGCCTAATAAGCTTGGAGTCGTTTGTTCTTCTCCCTTCGGCTGAAATTTATGGGTTCCCCATTTCAGCGACTCTCCTCCTGTGCACATGCATTACTCTCTGTACGTCTCCAATCAAATCCATGGAACTATTTAACTCCCTCTATGTCTACTTCCCCTCTTTTTTTACCATCAATAACGATTGCGTTCATAACCGATACGACCGGCCTCACTATATAGTTCATACGTTCAACCCCAATACTATTGAACGACAACAAAATTTCATAAGGTGGTTCATTGAAGTTGTTAATCAACTCAACAGTATTGAAAATACGTAAGATTTATTTCTCTTTGTTCTTGAAAATTATATCCCAAAAATGTTAATTGTAAATTGTGGCGCTTACTGTTCTCTTGATTTATTTATTTCACCATAGGAAACATGTTTAAAGCTGTTCTATAGCTTTTCATAACCCTTGCTTTGCCGTTTATCATGTAAAAAGCGATTTGTAGGTTTGTCTTACCCTTATTTTTTTGCATCTCATGATGTTTCTCTGCTTTTGGAGGGTATCTCAACATTTTTGTGTGTTAGGATTTGTGAATACTAATATTCTATTATCTATATATTTTATTGTGTACAGAAATTCAGAAACACAAGGTTTCAAACGGAGATTTCAAAAGCTACCAGTATACACTTTCACAAAATACTTTTGTGCTTCTCCTGAGCTATGAATCACATATGCCTCTAGAGAATTAGTCACTCTTTAGAAAGACTTAAAGTCTTGAAGGCAAAAAGGCTACAAAAAGACATATGTATCTTTGTATAATTGTGTTTTTTTCTTTCACAGGAGAACCTCAAGTGAAGAAGATGACATCGATGGACATGAAAACTTCAGAAATTTTTATGCTCCACTGCATAACAAACCTGAATCTATCTTTCCTAATTTTGTAATTATTTTTGTTAATAGTGTTGCTTATATGTTAACTTTGTCACTCTTTAGCAGGATATTTGAGATCACTTAAAGTAAGGTTTCATATGGAAGCTTAAAAAAGTTTCCATGAGCGGATTCAGGTAATGTTTACACCTGCAAAGTTGCTATAAACTATCCTTCTTTCTCTGCTTTCTAACCAGAAAGAGTATTATTCCTATGAATCATGACAATTATTTGATGTCGTTTAATTCATATGTCTCTTATCCAATGGTTCATGCAGTTACAGATTGAAAACATGGCTGCATGTACCTGGGACAAGAGTTCTTCCTCAATGTCATCACCAAAGCAATGCAATGATAAATTTACAGCAGCCAAATTTGGTCTTGAGACAAACTGCGAAGCATACTGACTCTGCTTCAATATCTAGGAAAACTGAGTCTATCTAACTTTGTGTTTGTTTCTATTCGACTACAGTTAAAGAAATATTTTATCGCTTCTCTCAAATCTTCTCTTGCTTTTTTCACAATCATGTCGACCAAGAAGATCGTGTTGAAGAGTTCCAATGGCGAGTCTTTCGAGGTTAACGAGGCGGTTTCTCTCAAGTCTCAGACCATAGCCCACATGGTTCAAGACGACTGCATCGACAACGGAGTCCCGCTTCCCAACGTCACGAGCAAGATCCTCACGAAGGTGATTGAGTACTGCAAGAAGCACGTCGAGGCTGCTGCTTCCAAGAGCGATCAAGCTACCCTCTTCGAACTCATCCTAGCTGCTAATTATTTGAACACCAAGAACCTGCTTGACCTTACATGCCAGACAGTGGCTTATGTGATCAAAGGCAAGATTCCAGAAGAGATTCACACGACCTTCAACATCAACAATGACTGTACATTTATTTTACGATTATGAACCAATGGTGGGTGTGTGCTTTTAATGTCTTAAAACAATGATGTTGGTTTGCCTTGCAAAAAAAAAGAGAGAATAAAGAATCTGAATTGTATCTTTGCATAGAAACATAGCTCAAAACTAAAGAATATGTGCAGAGTTCAATTCAGAAAAATAACAAAACAATAACATAAAACAAGCCTACAACTCTACAAGGCTACAATTATTAACCAATATCTAATTGAGAAACTATAACTAACCGTGCGCTTGCGCGGGGTGATGAACCCTAGTCTCTTAAAGACCTTAGTTGAAAACTCTTTACCTTTACTTTAGTTTATAGATATATAAATATAAATAAATAGTTAATAAGCCACAAAATAGCTTTTAAAGAAAAAATAATAAAATATTTCATTAAAAAGTAAATAGACACTTATATCCATAGAGTTAAGTAATCTAAACTTAGAGTTTAAAGTTAAATAGTTGGGTTTGGGTGTTAAAGTTTCAAGTTTCAAAAAATAAAAAAATAAAATTAGAACTTTGAAAACAATAAAAAACTATTTTAATCATTTTTTCTTGAGTACTATTTTGTGACAAAAACTTAAAAATGACTATTTGAGAGAATTACCCATAAATAAATACATAAATACATTTTTATTTACGAAAACGTGAATCTAACTTTTGATTTTTTGAAATTTTATTTTCAAATCTAGTTTTTAAATATTTTTAAAATCCTTATTAAAAATTAAAATATTAAATTATTATTTTTTAAATCTCATCACAAAAACTTCACCCATAAATATAAACTTTAATTACATATTAGTTAATCATAGGGTTTGAACAAAAAAAAAAAAAAGTTAATCATAGGGTATAAATGATATTTTTTCTTTAATAAAATATTTTAATTATTTTGATTCTTGTGTGTTATATTTATCATAAAGGGTTTTAGTGCTACCATATAATTTTTTTCTAAATATTTTATGTTAAACAATTTAAAAGGATTTAAAATAGAAAAAATTGCCCATAGTTATACAAATTTAGTTCTAATGACTTAATTAGAATAATTTTACACATACATAAGAAAAATCAATGTATATGTATTTAAACCTTTTATGATGTTTTACTAGTTTCAAAAATTATAGTGAACAGTAATCAAATTTAGATTGAGTTAGATGTTAAATTTGAAAATTAGAATTTCAATTATTTATTTTTTTATGAAAGAAAACTGTCCCATCATCAATCAAATCGACTCTCAAAATTAACAAAAGGGATTGAAATCTTCAAGGGTTTTATTACCAAGTCTTAAACTTGGGTAATATTTGTATGATATATGGGTTTTGTACATCTCCGTTTAGCGGGTATAGATGGGTTTGGATGGACAGCTTGGGGAAGGTTCAACTTATGGGAACACAAATTACAGATGGCGAGAGATGGTCTTGCATTCAGAAGTGGAAGCACTGTGATGGGCGATGGAGAATATGCTTCAGCATTCAACATGTAAGAGCTTCGAGATGAATTGCAAGGATCTGATCGCGATGATAAAAGAGTTTCATGATTGGCCAAGTTTTGCTACAAAATTAGAGACAATATAGACTATGCTGATATGTTTCCCGGACTTCAAGATCTCTCACATTCTAAGAGTGCAAAATGGAATCTCGAACTCTTTAGCTAGGTCTGTGAATTTTTTTCCATAGAGAGTTATGTTATATTGGTTGTTCTATTCCGGTCGAGTTACCTAGACCACGTTAAGTTTGAATAACATAATAACTGTTTGATATAAAAAATATTATATTTGTGAAAAAAAAACTTTTTAGAACTGTTATAAGATATTATCTTTAATATTTATTTAAATTTTCTCAATCTTGATTCCAGTGGTAGTAGGCACATCAACAACGGTAATATAATGTATATCTTTAAACACTTTAATAATGAAATGAATTAAAAAATAAGAGAGAATGAGTAATTTGAGAGAGCAATTTTCGGGAGAAAATGCCAACAATTTTTGAGAACACTGCTCTGGCTTTTACGTTTATCTAATTGGTACTTTTTACTATTTAAAATTTAAATTATTATATTAAAATAATAATGGTAATAGATTATAGCTTGAGTTTTTATGATTGCTGATGCTCAGTACCTAACACTATCATTAATCCCGGTCTCTTAACCAGGGTTCTTACCTTCGGATAAGAAAATTTAATTAAGAAAAACTAAGAACTGTCTGTTAAATAAGAGATATAAAAATTTTCTCTTAGTCAAAAAATGTAAAAAAAAATTATTAGACAAATCATGAGTTAAGAACTTCGGTTAAGAGACCGAGATTAATCATTGCCTTGATAGTCAGAAAAAAATGTAGTCTCTGATAAATAATGATTTTTTAAAAAAAATAAAAACATTTAAAAAACTTATAGATGAGATGAGACCCCGAGTATACGGATAAGTGGCGGAGAAGAAGGTTTTAAGCAAACAGAAGGAGAATGCTGGTTCTCCGCGCTCCCACCGGACCTGTCTCCGCCGTTAGATTCATCACTAAACACAACCCTCGTATTCCTTCTTCGGATCCATGGCTCGGACTCCTTCCCTCCGGGAACACTCGCCGTCGGCGACGCGTCGTCCTCACTCTCTCTAACTCTGACTCAAACGGAAGCGTCAAATCCGCCACACCTTCTACTTCTACAGGAGACGACGACACAGTCTTCGTCGGTCAAGAGAATGTTCCGCTCGAAGGCGTTATTCAATTCGATAAACCAAAATCAAATGCATCAATCAAGAAATGGGGGTAAAGTGTTTTTTTTTTTGCTTTTTGTTTGTATTGTTTTCTTTAATTCCAATTCTTGATTCTTTCTCCAGCCGTGTGGCTTTACTTGCTGGTGGGGATGTTTTGGCTTTGCTTATCTTCTCTGCAATTGGAAGATTCAGCCATGGATTCCCCGTGTTTAGCTTCGACACTCTCCACACAGCTGACCCTTTCATTGCTGGTAACGTTCTTTCCACACAATCTTTGGTTGCAATGGAATGAAAAAATTGTGTTGGCAGGATGGTTTCTGAGTGCTTATTTCTTGGGAGGATATGGGGAGGAAGGGAGAGGAATGAAGGGTCAGTCAAAAGCTGTGCTAGCTGCAGCTAAATCTTGGGCTCTCGGTGTTCCGGTAAAGCTTCTTAAGTTTTGTTATGTATAATTCTTCTCAAGTAGATTTTTTTTTATATGTCAACTGGCATGTAGTTTTAGGATGTTAGTGTCTCTGTTAACTTTATGTTAGTGTTCCGCTAAACTGTTTAAGCTTTTCATTTCCTTACAGCTTGGAGTGGTCATAAGGTCAACCTCGTCAGGCCACATCCCATCTTATAGCTTTATCTTGGTGACAATGGGAAGTACTGCTGTTTTGCTTATTGGGTGGAGAGCACTATTATTCAGTGTGCTTCCTTCAGAGTCAAAGAAGAAAGATGATACATATAGAAAAGGCAGCGCATTCGAACTATTTGAGGTATAAAAAATTCAATCTTATTCTGAAAAGTTAACATCATCCTGTAATAGTGCCGGATTGCATGTGTTAGTTTTCTTACATAATGTCAATATTTATCCAGCTTCACCATCTGTTCAAAGGTGGTATTGATGTGACTTAATGTATGTTGTTGCAGTTGCTTACTTCATTAATAAGACGGTGGTGATGGAGCTTCGCATCCATTAACGTACGGGCGGATGGAAGTTGATATTCCATATGCATATATCTCATCCTGTCAGCAGAGGATAGATTTGAAAAGTTACAGGAGCAGCTGTAATATTCATATAATCGTTGCTGGGATGGATGATTATTTGTCCCAAACAATTCATATAATGTACGAATACTCGAAAACCAGTCGCTTAAGCAAACCAAAATGTCAAACAATAGCGAGTTACCAAGTGATGTAATCAATTGGCAAGTACACAACTATTGAGATAATGTGAGAAAAATAAAAAATTGAAAATGATATCTTCCTGGAGCCTCAGTATTGCAGCTTCTACGCTGTCAGAACCCAACTCTTCAAGCTCCTTGTCCAACTCCATCATCTCATCCTTAAATCTTCTTCTTTTTTCCATTATTTTCTTTTAAGATATGTGATTGCTGGAGCTTCAATCTTGTCAGCTCAAATGTTTCGATAGACCTACACAGTAGTTCATTGGACCAAGCTCACATGTTCTAGCTAGATTATAATGTGGTTATGATCTAGACCAGCTACAAATTTCGTATTCAAATATGAATTTGTGATTATTTACTCACCAAAAAGTACAGAGCTGAGCACTGTTATTTTCATTAAATGCTTTAAGAACTTCGACAATAACACAGCTTATCTGTAGAAATTAGAAACTAGATAACGACTGTCGGATTCTATTACTAATAGCCCTAATGATGATTGGATGATGAGTCGGCCTCAGAGAGTGAGAGTAAAACCGTTCGTTTAATTGATAGAATGAGAATGAATCCAATGTTCCTAAAACACCGATTCACAGATTACAATGTTTAAGCAACTAGTCAGACTACTCAATCACTGAATTTTCCAAAAAAGTAAAAAGAACAGAAAATGTTTAGAAGATTTTTCCAATGAATCAAAATGAAAAGTGTTTCCTCTGTTTTAAACAGAATTGTAACAAACTTTTGCTGCGATTCTCTCCCTCCTTTGATGTGGCAGCTGACGTGTCTCTTACTTCCAATTATATGTATCAAATCCTCTCCGTTTAGATAATCTTGTCCAGAGGTTTGTCTCATAAAAACGCTTCTCTAAATCATACAGAAACTCCCACGTTAAATCATATGTAGGTTTGTTCTTCCACTTCACCAAAACCATTGTTGCATGCTTGTCTGTCTCCTAACCATCTTCCGTTCAATAATGAACTTTGGTTCCTTGAGAATCATCTCATTGTTGATAAAAAGTAAGTATGTTGACGGTTGAACATCTCCCACTACCAACTTGAGTTGCGAAACATGGAATACCGGATAACTATGGAAGCTGCACCTTGTAAGCAACCTTTCCACATCGATCAATGATCTCGTTTGGTCCATAATATTTAGGAGCAAGTTTCTGATTGTTTCATATCTCACAACTACAGTTGGCTTTGGATCAGCATGATAAGAGTAATGTCCTTCCTACGGGGTGTATTACGGAAGCAGAGGAAACAATGGAACTTGAGGATGTATTGGATAAACATTATGATTCTAAGGGCGAGTTGGAGCTATTTGTTCATTGGCTTGGGAAATTTTCTCTTGAGGATTCTTGGGTGTTTTTGAGGAGTTTCGTGCCTGTTTTCCTTCTTACCAGCTTGAGGTCAAGCTGGATTTTGTTGGGAGAAGTATTGATAGGATCAAGAAGGTTTATTGCCGTAAGAAGATAGGTAAAGAAGTGTTGGAAGTGGAAGAAGAAGAGAGTTGAGAAGATAATGAGGTCATATGAATAAGAAGAAAGTGGGGAAACTTTTGTTTCAATAAGAGTCTTTGCAGTTATAAGAGTGAAGCGGAGATGAGCTCATATAAATAGAGTTAGTAATTCATTAGAGGACTTTTATGATTTTTTGTAGTTTGTATTAGACAAGATGAGTTTATACTACGCCATCGCTATGAGATCATCGGTTTAAATTGAGACTCGCCATGAGAGTTTAGCTCGAGATCGTACTACAAAGTGTAATCAGTTTCTCATTTTTAATCAAAAGAGTATTTCATAGTCTTTAGCTTATAAGTATCTAAAGTCTATCAGAATGACTACCCATACCATTGGAAGCTCAATTGTGGTTCCCTCTTATGTTCCCGACACTATTTAAAGAAGATTAAAGAATGACTATGCAATATGTAACCCATCCTGATGAAACGAACATGAGAGCTCAAATCCTCCATGTGAAACAATCCATTGAGGAATCTTCAAAGGAATCTGATGCGAGGTTTCCAATCTCACATGATCTGCATAAATATAAGGGGCATGTGTTTGACTATGGTAAACAAGATGAAGTTGTTCGAAATGTATTTGAAAGGAAGCATTTCATTAACCTTCAATCACACTACCAACCAATTATATGGCAACTGGATATGACTGAAAATGTAGAGGAATAAGGAAGCTCATCCAATTTTCAAATCGAACTTTTGACAGTTTTTAGATTTGGTAACTCCAGACCATTTATATCTACCAGTAACCTAGGTTTGAAAAAGGTCAAAAAGGCATCTATAACGAAATAAAAGAGCTAGATCAAATCACAAACATGATACACATGGGAAGGCTGAAGGAGCCCCTCTATTAGCTACAGAAAACTTACGAAAGAGAGGCAAACACGCCTTCCTATCAGCTAGCAAACAAATCTTCCAGAACTAAGAACTTACGGTGACTTCTAATTTGAAGTCGATGTCATCTCAATAAGTATTTGGACTAGAAGTTTCAAGGAGCTGAAAGCATCAATACAATTCAACGGTTAAGATAAATACGTAAAAAATACTTCCCTTGCCTTTTGTTGTTGGAAACGAAACAAAAGTGTAAGTACATAGAAATTTTAAAGTTAAATTTGAATTATTAGAAGATGTTTACAGTGGATCCTTTTCGACATAGTGGAGGATTGACACTATTGTGGAAGAAGATTTATGATGTTCAGATTTTGTCAAGAAATAATAGAATCATCGTCATCAGAGTGAAGTTGGGATCTCTGATTTTTTTATATTTCATGTGTGTAGTGAGAAAAAAATGTGTATGGGACAAACTATTGGCTGTTGGAGTTAATAGGAATGAGAGTTGGCTCTTACATGGTGATTTTAATGAATTGTTGGATATTAATGAAAAGGAAAAGTGCAACGAGATATGAAGATTTACAAAATATTACAACTTTTAGTACAATTAAGGAAAAAAGGAGTCCATACAACCCACTTTCTTTGGTTGGGTGAAGAGATAGTGTATTATGGGTTTTTGGTTTTTGAGAGATTTCCACATGTTTAATGAAAACATATTACAATCTTGATTTTTGTTAGATCTGTTACTAGGCTTCGTATTTTGTTTTTGGTTTACATTTATATGGGTCTGTGTAAAAACCTTATAGAAGAAGATGCTAGTGTCGTTTTAAACCCAAAAACTAAATGTTACAGACAATATTCACTGGAAACCATCCAAAACCTACAATCACATCACTTAATAGCCTTCCTCACATTGAAAGAAAGCTATGGAGTAATATTTGGAAACTTCAGACTTTGCTAAAAAATCGACATTTTGTGTGGAGAGCATTGGTGGTTTCAAACAAGTTGATATCAATAGGCATTTAAGAGGCAACCAAGTAGATTTGACATGTGTGGAGTTGGCAGGAAAACTATGTCAAACATTGTTTCATGTCAATTGGCACATGAGATTTGAAAGGCTGCCAAACTACTGCTATCATCCTTGGGACTTTCCACAAACTGTTTATTAGGGGAGAACACATGGCAAGTAATTGCTATTTTAGCTATACTTGTTATCCGACTTGCCCCGTCCAAATATTGTAAATTTTTCCTTGTTATTTGATTTGTTCTAAGCAAGTACTTGATCTGTCAAATACTCGTCTGAAAATATAATACTTGCAATTTACTTGCCTTGATCCGTTATCCATATAATATGGACCCAACACCAAAAACTTAAAACTGATTTTATGTATATTTATGTTTAGTTTATGAGTAAAATTACTTTAACCATATATGTGAAGGTAAAAAGGTCATTCCCGTAGGTTAAGCTTTTTTAAAAAGAAAAATTTGATATAGGTGTACTGATGTGGTACAAAACAAAAAGAATCATGCATACACTACATTATTTAATTTGTATTTTAAACTATTAGTTATACACATTCTACAAAAAAAACATTTTACATAAACATAAATAGAATTAAGTACTTGTTACGAGTAACAAGTATTAATAAGGCGAGTACTAGTTTTTCCCACTACTTGTTATTTAACTCGTATTTATAAGTAATATTTTTTGCGACTTGGTATTTAACTTAATAACGACAAGTACTTATTTTTTTTTCAAATGAGTATAAGGCAAGTAGCGGGTATGGGGTAAGTACTCGTGTTTAATCCTCCTATATATTAATTGAGAAGTCATTTTAGTGACTTCTACTGACGTGTCGTTCATAGGTAAAATTTCAAAAAATTGTTATAATTTGATTGGTTGATAACTTTTATTAAATATCTATTTTAATCAAATCTAAAAATAAAAAGCAACTCTAGAACCAATTAATACAAGTTACCAAAAAACACAAGGTAATATTACAAATAATAATTTATAGTAACTAATTACATAATTATAGAAAGGATATATAATGTTTCATCAATTTTTTATTTTTATAAATTATTTATTTATAACTATTTAAAATATTTTAATATGTTTTTATAAAAATAATAATAATGGTTGTATATTCTTAAATACATTAATTAGATTTGTATATAAGGCATAATTAGAAATTTTTTGTTTTTTAAAACCCACACAAGATTTATAAATTTTTTTGTAAAGATTTTGAAATTATTTAAAAACATTTTTTTAATGCTGGCCTACAAAATTATTTTATTAGAGTTTCTAAATAATTTGTGAGACTTTTATCAAATCTATTTATATAAATCTTGAGCACATCTTATTTAGATGCAAAATGTTAAATGCTTCAAGATCTAATTATAATTGTATAAATGTATATTATAATGATTTATAAATCATATAGAATTATTATACACTTATTATTTTATCTATTAAAGTAGAAGTAATTTAAGTGACTTATGGTTATCATGCTTAAAAAATAAGTTATTTAAATAATATAAAATTATAACACATTATTTATTTATATATTAAAATATAATTGATTTAATTGATTTTTTGTTAAATATACGTTCATAGGTGAAATCTTACAATTTAAATAATTGATATTTTAGATTTTTATTTATTTTTCATTGCTAATATAGAAATTAGTTTTACAATCAATTATCTGCCAACTTTTGATTTACATATTGTTTAATACCTAACATATATATAAATAAAATTGAATTTTTAGTCATATCTGAAACTTTGTTTTGCCAAATCTTTTAAAAACACATAAAATAATTATATTTTTGTTAAATTTAGAATAAATTAAAAACAATCAAACAAATAAAAAAACATAAATAAAACTAATCATCAACGAAAATGTCAGAGCTATAGAAGTCTCTAACCATCTTCTTGGAACTACACAAAATACATTT
Organism: Sinapis alba; assembly: GCA_012274485.2. Lineage (NCBI taxonomy): Eukaryota > Viridiplantae > Streptophyta > Magnoliopsida > Brassicales > Brassicaceae > Sinapis > Sinapis alba. The sequence continues at coordinate 1,825 of MU105627.1, read as the reverse complement.
TATATGGTTACCACTTTCATTTTTTCACATGTTAAAATAAACTAAAATAAAATTTACAACTAATTACTTGAATCAATTGTAATAATACTTGCACTTAAGAAAAATAGTTTAATAACTTATATTTATTTTATTGAACTATCTCAAATTTTCACAGCTCTTCTAAAAATATATACTGAAATTTTTTGATTATCAAACTATTAAATTTTAAAATTTTAATATTTTTAATTATTATTCAATAATTATAGCATTATGAACATAACATGTATTTTTTATAATATTATCATCCGCGAAATCGCGGACAAACACTTAGTTTTTATGTTTATAACCGATGTGAGATAATATAATGTAGAATTTGAAAAAAGAAAAGAGAATTATTTGATCCAACAAGTTTGATATATTATATAAGTTTTAAATTAGCTGAAATAACAATGTAAATGTTATAAAATTATAAAATATTTTGAAAGTTAAGTAACGAGTTTAAAACGGGTAAATAGGTATTTGTGCCCAGTCCTGTGTTTATATTATAAGACAAAAGTTTCCTGTGGATCCTATATCACATTTGGAAGGCTAGAGAAACTCATTGATTTTTTAGAAGATCAAATTAGCTTCAGCTGTATCTCTCAAAAAAAAAGTAGAGGATGCAACGAACTGGTTTGATAACAACTTCCCTAATCAGGCTAATCCCACTGGTGCAAATGAAGTGCTAGTACACATAAGATCCTGGTATATAAACACATCGTGGATCAATGACTGAATTGTGGAGCCTTATGGATTTTACGTGATTGCAAAGAAAAGACCTTTATGGATAGCCAGCGATCCTACTCTGAAAATTGCAGAGAGTGTAACCACTGATCATAGATACCACTCCTGCATTGCAAGGAATCGAGACTAAGATGGCTCCATCATGCGATCGCAGAAGAAGCATAATGTTATTTTCACCTTGGGTCCTTTTTGCCGTGATAGCTTTAATGATAAACTGAGTGTTACAAAAAGAAGTAAACAGATAGTAAATGCTTTCGAACCCTGTCTTCCTTGGTACATTATATCCGATTATTAAAGAAACGACGAAAAAGAAAAGAACAATATCACTACAATGCGTAAAGAGGAATCATTGGGAGTAAAAGTCTCTCTAAAAGAAGTAGAAAATGATTCAGATGACGAAAGAAATGTTATTACCACTTTGCAGCGATTAAAGTCTGATTTCACCATCTTCGCCAACCTCTCCGTCCTCTAAATCATCATTACCACCTCGACGACTACTCTCACGCTGCTCTTTCTTCTGTCTTTTATGCCGACTTTCACTGTCTGATTCTGGGGTGTTTGCGTGCTGCCAGGAAAACCATCTCTCTCAAATTTCAAACATATTGCCAAATTTGAAGCTTAGCTGAGTCAGAACTTAAGTCGAGAGGAAGTACCTTTCTTGATTTTTTGCGATCGTTACCATGTTTACGGGATGATGACTTCTTCGACTCCTCTCTGTCATCCCTATCAGAACTTACATCTTCATCAGAATTGTGATGGCGTCTCCTATGTTTCCTGTCTCGATCTTTTCCTTTTCTTTTCTCCTCTTTGTGACCTTCACTCACATCTACAGCATCACCATCCGATTCCTCCCTTTTGCTACTTCTCTCTTTTTCGCGTTCTCTTTCCTTTTCTCTTCTATCCTTCTCTTTGTCTTTCCGCTTCTCTTTCTCCTCCCTATCCTTCTCTTTCCTAGTCTGAAACTTCCACAACAGTAAAAATATTAGACACCTGTTTTCAACATAAAAGATTATAAGAGTTTCCACTACCTTTTCCTCATCACGCTTACGCTCCTTCTCCTTTG
>MU105626.1:842528-989241 GCA_012274485.2 Sinapis alba | reverse complement strand
TGTAGAACAATAGGCCCAATTCTTGTTGGCCCATGACGTATAGAAGCCCATCAGTACAGCTTTGTTTGTCTAATGACGGTGAATTATGTCCTAGACAACTAAGGAAAAGGAAATTGTAAAGTCGGTGGCTGGAATATATAAAACAAAGACGTCTACCTTCTCAATAGATCATCCGAAACACAAGACCAAAGAGAGAGTTAAAAGAGAGATCGGGGATAGAGAAGAAACTTAAGGTAAAAGACATTGTTCGAGTCATGTCACTTCGGGATAGAGTTTCTTTGATCTTTCTTATTGAGCGCTTATAGCGTTTGTGTAAACCCTTTAATTGATAGTGAAAGTTGTGGGAGACGGTTCCCACCCGAGACGTACCGGTTCGAGGCCGGGAACTCGGTAATCAAATTCTCTGTGTCAAGTAATTAAGCAATCTAACGATCCATAATTCCTAACAGTTTAGAGTATACAAGAGGTGATTAGATAAAATGCAAAATATTCCAAAGTTTTCAATTTAGATAGAATTTCGAAGTTTCGAACTGAGGTACTCAAGAAAACAAAGATAAACACACACACAAAACAGAATCTCTAAACAAATATTAAAGCAGATCCACATATTGGGCCTTAGTAAGCCTAATGGGCCAAAATAAAACAACGAAACCCGTACGAGGAAACGGGAGTTGGTTCTTCTACGTTGGTCTCCGCGTTAAACTGACACTAATTCGGTGGCCGACGTTGCCAGTGATTGTGAGACGGCGGTGACGGCGTAATTACTGGAGTGTGTGTCTTTTATGTACATAAAAGAAAAAACTCAGGTCGTTCGTGGTTTTTATTTGTTTTCCTTTGCTGGGTCGATGTTGATTTTTTCAATCATGTCTTCCAAGTGTTTGATGAAATGACTCAGTGGGCAAATAATCTGTAGGTTGTGAGTTCATGATAAAGTTTAAAACTTGCAGCCACCCACGAAGACTTATTAGTTTATTATTGTACAGGGTGTTTCTCCATTGCCATTTGGGAAAGAAGTGACTAATCAGGAGGTTTAGAAGAATGTCACGGTTCAGATCATTGTGGCAAGCCTCGGTGAATGCAACAAAGAAGGGTATTTTCCGTTAAACATGTTTAACACTTCTTGTAACTTGTTGAATATTTTGTTGCTATTAGTTTCCTTATCTTGTTTTAAGTTGGGTTTGCATTAAAAAAAGTAACGATATTTTGTTTTTTGCCTTATAATCAAATGAGAAAAATAATGTTTCAAGACTTTTCTCGCTAGGGATGAAGATTTTGCTTACCTGTATGCTCTGGAGCTTTTTAGCTAGTTTTTTTTTTAAACTTGATTTCACGATGTACATACTTTAGCTCTAACGTGGGAACTCGAGGAAATGGTACCGCCAGCGGAGAGGTGTATATTCAAGTTCAGTTCAAAAGAAGACCTGAAGAGATGGCACATGTATTCCGATTCTGAATATGGAGGTACTTAAAACACAGGTTCAGGCATCTGCTCATAATGATGTTACAGAACTCATGTCCTGCTTAAGATCATTTTCTTTTATTTACATTACTCAAAATCCTCATTGATTCATATTATCAATTATTGAGACGAAACATGATATCTGAATATCTGCTGTACTACATAGCAATTCTTCATGTGCTCAGCTAATCATCGTGTTGGATATTTACTTTATAGGATTATCTTCGGCTTCATTGGAGATTAAAGATGGAGGGAATGGATCAGGCAGTACTGGTTAGTGTATATATAGTGGTCAAGTGTGCTTAGCCTTTTCCTTCTGTTGCTCTCTTGCTTGGTTCAGATACACCCAGTTTGTGTAAGATAGAATTTCAGTTAGACTTGTCGTTTGCTCGCGTACGAGGCATGGAAAAGTTAATCAGTATTTATTTGGTTTTAGCCGTTTAGGTTCTGTTATGTGTCTCTGGTCTGGTGAAAATTACATGCATGAGATGAATGTATGAGGTTTCTTGATTCTTGTATCCAAGTCTCATCATGTTTATTTCTGCAATTGGGATGTGACCATTTTCTCCTTCTACCTCCTCGTAGGTGTGTTCTCTGGAAACCTCTCTACGGACATGAGCGAAGGTTCAAAATGGAGTATTAACCGGAGTGGTTTCTGTGGAATGCGCTCAAAGAAGGTTTAACACACAATTTTGTTTACGGCTTTACGCATAACTTAACTAAAATCAGCTTCGCCTTACTGTAGTTTGATGGCTTTATTGATCTCGACGGGTATGATTCCATAGCCATGAGGCTTAAAGGAGATGGAAGATGCTACATCTCTACTGTGAGTCTCGTGCTCACCACACAAGGTGTATAGGAGCACAGCTTCTTTTTTTTCTTTCTTAAACTAAACCGAGAATTGGGTAAACTCGCCAGGACAAGCAGAAGATAACTCATGGCAAGCTTTTGTTTTTGCTCCAAAGGGAAACTGGTATACAGCTAAGGCAAAACTCATATACTTCTTCGACAAGGCAACTTGTGTAAAAATAGATGAGGTTTTTGTTATATAAACAAAAACCCAAGTTTGACATATTTTCTTTTTCCAGGTTCCTCTAACTCGCTACTTGCCAACATGGAAAGGAAACGTGATAGATGCAGACATGGAGATGAATCGAGGTCGTGTTGTTGGTATGTCTCTATCAGTTAACTCCCAAGGAGGTGGTTTCATTGGAGCTAAGTTAGGTGCTGGCGATTTCAGAGTCGAAATTGACTGGATCAAAGCATTGAGAATGCCATGATGAATCATGCCGACAAAAAGAAACTGAAGGGTCTCTGGTTTGGTTTACTTGTAAAACCGGGGTTTGGATTAACCGGATCAAAGTTGGTGGACAAAAAGAAAACGTTTGTGAAATGACACTTACAGGAAGATGTCTTGGCCTTACTAGAACAAAGAAGTCAATGAATAAAATTACATGGGCCATATTAAGCAAATTGTTCAATTTGATCAAAACTATACCTTAAAGAATAAAATATAAATTATTAAATTATTAGAGAACAACAATCACATATTGTGACTAACGTTTGAACTGTGAACCGATAAGAATAGGGTGGGTGGGTACAACGTAGGGTCACGAGTCACGACATCACACCTCTAATTATGTGTTTAGCATCTTTAATCACTTTTCCGTACGAATTTTTATAACTTTCTAAATAAAAACCAAAGTTTTATCTTGGTGATTATATTAAAAAGGTGTTATGTTAGACAAAGTTAATCGTAAATAATCGTAAATTTTAAATCTTTAAAGCAGAAAAGAAGAAGAATTTTTTAATTATTTTTTAAGATATTTGCAAAAACTTTTGGTTGCGTATAATAAGAAAAGAATTAGTAGTAATGTACTTTAATATTGACAAAAAAGTAATATACTTTAATAAAGTTATTGTAGGCTAAAAACGAGGATAAATATAAAAAGGACAAGTAGTTCAAGTGGCGAATTTCTCGATCATTCTGTGTTACTAGTCTCTCTCCAATATATAAACAAATAAAAATCTATATGTTATAACAAACACAAAGCACGATACCCCAAATCTCAAAAACTTCTCTGCTTCTTTTCTTTTCTCTTCTCTTCTTCTCTTCTCTTATTCCACGTTTGCATATCCTCTGCATCTATACACATTTATTTTCGATCTATTCTCTTGTTCCTTCCAATAACTCGTCGACTTGACCATATTAACATATATTAAACGAGACCAAAGCTCTTCGTGTAACTTCATTCTAGTATTCATCATCATCAATGGAGAAGGAAGACTTGTACGCTGTTATGGATTTGAACAACGAATGTTCACAAGGAGATCTTAGGCTTTCTTACAAGAACCTTGCTCTGGTTTTTACAAAACTTTTCTCTCTTTTCATTTTTTGATTCTTTTTCATATATGGTAGTGCATGAATGCGACCCGGTTCTGTAATTTTTGGTTAGAAACATTGAAATAATTGTTTTTGTTCTTATTGGTTTGATGTGTAGAAATGGCATCCAGATCGGTTTAGTGAAGAAAATGAGAAAGACGAAGCCAATACGAAATTTCAATCCATTCAACGAGCCTATTCTGGTAAGTAATTTCACCCTGGTTTACTTTTAAACCGGGTCTGGTTGTGGCTCTTTCGGTTTACTAAATAGTTTTTTTTTTTTTTTTTTTGTGTGTGTTGTCAACAGTTTTGTCGGATTCGAACAAGAGGATGTTGTATGACATCGGAGCATACGACAGTGATGACGACGAAACTGTAACTTCTCCTTTTATATTATCTCTTCTTTTTTTTTAACATTAAAACATAAATAATTTCACATATTTTTTTTTCTAATTTTGTTGCATTGTGTAGGGTATGGCTGATTTCATAAATGAGATGGTGACTCTAATGGCTCAAACTACATCTACGGTAACAAAATGAATTATCACTATGGTTACTAGTACTAATTAATTACTATACAATGATGGTTATGGTAATTAATGGTGTGCTTTTGCATATTAACTTGGAACATGTACAGGGAGATGAAACCTTAGAAGAATTTGAAAAGCTGTTTCAAGAACTGTTGATGGATGATGTGAATCAATTCAAAACTCCTTCATCATCTTCATTTCCGTATGCACCATTTAGTGGCACGGGCACGGTGCATGGCGATGGTTCCTCAAATGATGATATACCGAACAAAGTTAACCTTGACAGTTATTGCTGTATAAGTTCTAGTGAGGTATTTAATCTTGCTCTCTTCTCTAAAATGTGAATATAAAACCCATTTAGATGATGCTAGAGCCTTGTTAAAAAGGAAATGATAAAATATGTTTTTATTTTTTGGATCTAAATGTTAAAATGTGTGTTTGTAGGATTGAAATGGATGTTGACAAGTTGATGTTTTAATAAAAGGTGGGTGGTCCTCCAACTGCGAGTTCTGGCCTTGGCACTAGAAGATCTAAGAAGTAGCTAGAGAGCTTATATTTTGTTTTTTTTGGAACTTCACATAAATTTAATTTTCGTCGTTGTGGCACTATAAATTATGGTATGTAAGTTTTTTTTTATATTACAATATGTTTACGTCGTCTGAATCTCAAATTTTGAACTCTACTCCTATTGTATATGAAGGTTTAATCTGTCTCAATTCACACTAAACATTGTAATAACCTTTTGACGCTGTAAGAACATGAGACAATCTACAAGCCAGATAAATTGGCCAGCAATAACTACGAAGGCTTTGTCAGAGATTTGGCATCAATCAAGTTGATTCAAAATATAGATAGGTCGAAGTTGTGGGGATCGAGGGAGACCGACATCAGTGAGAGATGTTTGGTTGCAACTAGTAGTATCTTTCTTCACTGCAGGGCAAAGTCAATAACGTTAGGAATAGGATATTTTTGTATGAAAGTGGGACCAGGAGACAGAAGCTGTTCAACAAGTTGTCATTTGTTTTTTTCTATAGACCTGCGACGCTGTGAGTCTTCTCTTCCCTTCTTTTCTCTTTTGAAATATTTTTGTACAGAAATTACTAAAATCATGTTATCCACTACTATAACTTTATGTCGCAAACAAAATTACAAGTTGAATGGAATGATACATAATTATGTTTTTTTTTGTGTTAGCAAGTTGATAATTATTGGTGGCCTTTTTGCACTGAATCTGATTCATAACCTTTTTTTCTTTTCGACTTGTGTAAAAGCGCTGCTCATGTTTAAGTGTTTTTGCCTCATAAATCATGAAAATTATATAATGCTGCTAAGACCTGAATGGGTGATACATCGTATTGGAATCCTATAATCATGTCCTGAGAGAAAAATATTCGAAAACAAAATCTCCAAATAGCCTGAAAAGTTAAATACATTATCAACAATCTAAATAACAATTGCACTTTCACTTGCAAAGCACAAAGGATTCTTTACTTTCTCTACAGGCACATGCCACGAATCTATTTTTAATTTCAAAAGCTTATTTAATGTACATGCGAAGTTTAGAACTCTCACACTAGATAGACTTCCTATGCTCGTCCATCACCAAGTCAAGTTTCATGTTTTCAAGATCCATGACTTTTAGTACCAATCATTAGGTTTCTTGATTAGGGGTTATTACCAGCAGAGTTGTTCTTAGGACCTTGAAGCTCCATTGGGGAATTAGTGATGCTACCAGCAGATCCATGTGTCTGAGAACTTAGCTGTGGACTCGCTGGACAAGCCTCGAGGTTGCTTGTGCTCATGGGATGCATTGTTCCCGAGCTTATCTGAGGACTCATAGGAGTTCGTTGGTTCATTTGCTGGGGACTCATTGGAGTTCTCTGGCTCATTTGCTGAGGACTGGACTGTTGCAGCTGCTGCTGGGTAATTCCAGTTGATGGTGAGCTTACTTGGGGTGGTGATAGCACAGATTGAAGAGGGGAGGCTGTTGACTGTTGCGGCTGCTGCTGCTGCTGTTGTTGTGGCTGTTGAGGCAGCTCATGTTGTTGTAGCTGCTGCTGTTGCTGCTGAGACTGACCTAGCTGCTGTTGTTGCTGAGGCTGAGCTAGCTGCTGTTGTTGCTGAGACTGAGCTAGCTGCTGTAACTGTTGTTGCTGTTGCAATTGTTGTTGGGGCTGTTGCTGCTGCTGGAGTTGCTGTTGATTCAGGTAAAGATTCATTCCAGGCATCAGCTTAGGTGGGCCCATGTTACCCATAGCAGCAGCTCGCTGCATGCTAGCTCGATTAAATGTATTCTGATCCATCATGGAAAGACCAGCTGAGTTGGGGTGCATCTGCCTGGCACCTGACATACCACTTATTCCGCCTTGGGGAGCACCCATTACACCTCGGTTCGCTAACCTAAGATTTGCAAGTACAGCAGCGCTCTGGTGTGGTGGTAAAGCACCAGATCGGATTTGCTGGCTTATAACATTCAAATTTGATGCTGGATGATGATTCATTGGGCTCTGGCCCATATTACCGATGCCAGAACCAGACATCGATGATGAGATTCCAGTTCCTCCAATCCCTCTACCAGCCATATTCAATTGGTTGCCAAAAGCTCCAAGCGCAGAAATATTGTTCCCCATGCTTCCCATTCCCATACCCATACCCATGCCTACACCTGATGCTTGCCCCATCATTACCTTTCTCTGAATTGCCGCCTGCTGCTGTAACATCTGCAATTGATGAGGCGAGTGCTTGTTCGCCATCTGACCACCTGGCTGCATGCCAGAGCTCTGGCTCATCGAGTTGATAGCTGATAGCGGATTTGTAGGCATAGTCATAGATGCTCTCTGCATCTGCGGATTTTGCTGTGTAAACATGGACTGTTGATTTCTCTGTTGTAGATGTGACAGTAGAGCCGACTGTTGTTGTGGGTGAAGCTGTTGTGGTTGCATAGGCATGGAAACACCAGATAACGGTCCTTGAGACATTTGCATGGCTTGAGAATTTGCCGGAGGGAGCATCCTTGCATTTGTAAGAATATTCTGGGTAGAGGTTATAGGCGTACTTCCAGTAGTCCCCTGTTTCGATGCCTCACTGGGCGCTTGTCCACCAGCTAAATCTCCATACTGTTGCATATCATTTGCAGAGTTACCTCTTGGAAACCCACTCGCTTGGCTGCTGTTTGGTCCAGCATCCCCACGATTTGACTTTGCCTGAATATGTTCTTCCATGAGGTATCCTTCACGGGACATCATCTGCACAAGCATATAAATTCATCTGTGAGTAGCGTTCCTTTAGAACCAGGAAGGTGACAAAGCAATTCAGAATTCGAGAAATACCAGTGATTTGAATTCAGCAGCAAGTAGATCAGCGATGTGCTGTGAAAAAAGTGATGAATATAAGTTAGTATTACATTGAATGCAAGTTGAAGATATATTGCTGATCTAAAAAAGAATGCATGGTGAGTTTGATAGCTGCCAAATTCCCGGACAACTTACGGTATTGGGCAACGCTAACAGATGATCTTCAGACGGACAAGCATCACCATCATCTATGTCCCCTTGATACCATGCTACTGTCCCGTCGGGCTTCTCTGACATCACCAGTCTTGTTCTTATTCTAGGGACGAGGGAAGAAACAGTACCTGAAAATATGGAGTTGGAGTCAACTAAATAGAGAAAGGTACCAATCGCCATATATCTTGTTAGAACAGAAAACAGACCTTGCACTACTCGGTCTACCCGAAGAAAGTTCATGACTCTTGTCTTGCAAGTATTCATGCTGCCACCAAGAATAGATTTTGATAATACTTTGTCCTCGTCTTTGAATTCCTCGTTGTTGGACAGGTTCGAAAAAAAATCCATCAGGTCTTGGTGAACGTAAGAGCGAGGTCTCCGACTATACTCATCCACCTTATGCTTTTTGCAGGTTAGTTGGTACCTAGAAATAGAACAAAACACCATTAAAAAAAAATATAACGACATAGAACATCAAAAACGTGTTCGTGCACCAACAAAGATAATTAATTTGTATAAATGCAACGAGATAAAGAGAGTAAGACCATGCAGACAATGGTCTAGCGTAAAGCTGAAATCAGGAGGAGAAGTATCACATGTATCAAAATCATTCGAAGGCTATTGTTTTCATTACTTGTTTCTCCACTATAGCTGTTATATAGTTCAAAGTAAACCACTAGCCGCAAGAAGAAGAATTTGATGGGAATAACGATAACCTCAACAAAACATGGTTCACAAAATCCATACCTTGCAGCAACTCGTTCAATTTTTGAGAATCTGTCGAGGATTGCGTGATCGCCCAAAGTTTGGGTTCCCACTGAAGCGCTCCTTGTATTAACTGGGACACTCATAGTATTTACACTAACAGGAGAACCAACACTGGTCATAACTTGCGTCTTAGGAAGAGAATTTGTCCTACGTTTTGGAGCCATTTGGTGTTGTCTTTGCTGCATAGCATCATTAGCACTAGAACCCACCGACTGAGTAGCGCCGACAGCAGGGATAGAAGTAACAGCCTTGTCCTTTTGAGCTGCTGCAACTGCTCCATAGTGGTTCCCCATTGAACCACCAGAAAACTCACCAGACTTCGATGAAAGTGGGGACTGTGGAGGAGCACCTGCTGATAAACGAGGGCTTTGAGCCGATACCCTTCTACTGAATTGTTCTTCCTTTTTTGGGTCTTTTTCAATCTGCAGGCCTGGATTAGCATTCCAGGGTGTTTGAGGAAAATTTGATCTGATAAATCCACTATGGGGCATCCTCGGCTGAATACGCGGATCCATATCATTTGAATCGCTTCCCACTCCCGGCATATTGTTTCTGATATTACCATCAATTTTACCAGTCTCAAATGGCTCCTCTTTCGAAGTGTAAAGCATTGCACTCTGTTGTGAAGTTGGAAATTGCACGGTACCAGCTTCCTGATTCATAGCTCTTTCAACTTGCTGTGGTGAAAACCTCTGAATGTTTGCATTTGGATATTGAATACTTCTACGAAGCATGTCTTGTTGTAGAAGCGCATTTTTCCAATTTGTATCGGTTCCATGAAGGCCATCCATGCGTTGCCCTAACTGTTGCTGTGAAATCCCATCAGGACCCATGGGTGAAACCCTTGTTCGCTTATTTAAACCAGGTATAGAAGACAGTTGTACTTCTTGGCTTTCTCTCTTCCTATGAAAAGATGCACCAGGGTTCATACAGTCAGAGACACTGATAGAATTCGATCCTTGATCCTGCATGTTTCTAATATTTCCAGTTCCCAGGTACCTTTGTTGCTGAGGTGGTACCAAAGGCAGTGGGGAAGTTGGCGCATCTTGCAAGGTCTGATTTCTTAATCCCGCCAGCATATTAGTACCAGAATTTTGAATAGACTGGTTGTGATGGGTTTGATGCATTAATAAATTCCCCTGCATATTTCCTCGCTCTGAACTTTCGGGAAGGCGATCAATGCAAACCTTTTTCCCATGAATTTTGTTCTGAGACATGACTGTCACTTCTGTCATTTGCCTCAATCTCTTTCTCCGCAACGTAGAAAGAGACAAGTCGAGCTATGAAGTATAAACAAAATCTTTTTAGACATTATAAAGCAAGTGAGAAGAGAAAGCACAAGTAGTCTTTTAACGAGATATTACCTTAGCAGACACAGGTTTTTTACTCAGCCTATCAAGTCTGGGTACAGGATCCAGACAAAGTTCAGGTTGTATGGCTTTTAATATTCTGGATTCCACTTCCTACAGGTAATGTAAGGATTAGTACAGAATAGTTTCAATACTCAGATATTCGACTTTTAATCCAAGACCAACAGTAAGTCAGTTACTACCATGAGATCACCGTATGTCCATGAGTTGTCTGACATTGATGGGATATCTTTTACCACATTCTCAAGTGACATCTTAAGGCGCACTTTATTTATCACAGGAGAGACTTGCTCTGGAGTATGTTTCCGATAGTCATGCACCTACAATAGTATGTACCAAAAATTGAAGAAAGTATGTTATGTCAGCTGATACCTGAGTAGTCAATTAGAGGAAAATTAAAACAAGTTTATTTTATGTTTTCTTTTTGTTTTTAATTAATCCAACGTGTTTCAGAAGTTCATAGTAAACATTACCACGGTAATTACAACTAAATTTAAGAACTTATGGAAGGCAATGCAGGAAATAGAACCATGGTAAATACAACTATCAAGCCTTAGGAATTTTTTTCTTAGTTTCTGGGACGACCATTTGAGACTACTAGTTTACTTTGACTTGATGGCAGGTCATGGAAGGCTTAGGCTCAATTCAAATAGTACTGCAGATAACTCACCTCACATATGACCACCCCGTCCACAAATTTGCACGGTATATCTTCCAAAGTGTCCCCAGGAAGTCTACCAGCTTCAATAGCCTATAGCAAGCAGACGAAATAAAAACATACTCAGTGAAATGATAGCTTGAAAATGAACTTAACAAAATTCGAGTAAGTAGTGCAGTCAAAGTTTAATTTGGGTTGAACCAGGGAAAAGATAAACATCATCCTCACATATACTAAACTTAACAGAAAAATAACATTTGCACTGGCATAAGATCCCCAATGTTAACAACTCAAAATAAATTCTTGAAAACAGATAGCCATAATAGAGATTTCACAAACTTCTTAAGCAAAAACCTTAAACAATAAACAAGAATGCAGATCTAGTGGCTCTAATTAATAATACAAACTCAAAACTTACTTTCCAAGTACTTTTTAATCATTCACTAAATGTTAACTCCATTTTTATTTTATTTTTAAAATATTTACCGAAAGTAGACTCTCTGCTGCTCTATCATACAGATGCAAGACCTTTGGAGCATCTCTAAACGATGTCTGCTGTACAGCCTGGTTCTCAAAAAAAAAAAAAATCAAAAAATTGTGAATGAATAAAAAAAGCAAATACGAGAAAACTACAAGATAAATAAACTCATATAGAGACTCTTTCATTAGATAAATCTCCATTACATACCTCAGAGGGTTTTCCTATGGAATAACCATTCGGATAGAGACTCAATACGAAGGAAACTTCATGATCTGCAAATAAAGCAGAAACACTCAAATTCAACATTGCTCGAATTCAACAAAAAAACATGACTCTGTCAAGATGCTAACCTGGAGATACATGAAGCAAAGATGACTGCGAGAACCCAGAAGCATCAACAACGCCCTGAATCAAAACACAATTAAAATTTTGACAAATCTATATTACAAGGCAACATGTTATATGTCTCTTTTTCTTTCTCGAACCATTGTTCACAGTGATGTAATAACATAATTTCTCAAAATCAGATTTTTTTTCACAATGATTTCAAACTTCCCAAACCAGAAACGTATTAATTTTATTTCGGATGGTAGAAACACTATCACTAAATCACCTTTGATTTCTCTAATAGGACGATTGATTTCGGATTCAGCTGTTCTGGAGAGTCCGAAGTAATCGATTCAGTAGAAACCTTGGGGCGGAACTTTCTACCAGTCTTCGATATCTTAAACGTGACACCCATCGCTTCTCACCAGAGAATCAAAGCTCGAGACTCAAATTGAGACTCAAATTTTGAAGAAATTTCACACGGAGTATGAAATTGAAACCTCTAAGAGCTTGATTTCGGAGAAGATCATCAAACAACTCCAAGTGCGTTCACAAACAGTGAGCTTCTAAACAGAGGACGTAGATGAGATCAGAAGAGAAAGTGAGATGAAATCATATTAGGGCATGTTTATTGGGGGTATCTTAGCATCGGGTTCTTAGCGTAATTTAAGAGCCGTCTCTTAATTTTAACTAAAAAAGTTAAGAAACGGTTCTTAAATAAGAGATTTAAGAACCGTTTCTTAACTTTTTCTTAGTTAAAGTTAAGAGACGGCTCTTAAATTACGCTAAGAACTCCACGCTAAGATACCCCCAATAAACATGGCCTTAGGGTTCTAACTTCTATTGGTTAGAGTCGATAACACAGAGAGATAGATCTTTTGCTGACTGGCTAAGTAGAAATAGACCGGAGCCGAACCAAAATTGGAAAACCGAAATAGTTAAAACACAAAACCGGAAACCAAACCAGCGATTATAAAATTCGATTTGATAAACCGTACGGTTAATAATATGTATGAGGGGTATAACAGACTTTTACACAACTAGGGTTTCGGTTAATATATTGCCCTCTCCCACGCAGCCTCTCAAGCTTCCCCCTCGCCTCTCTCGTGTAATTTGAACACTGCAGAATCTCGCATCTCGGAGAAGAAGAGAGAAAACAAGCATGGCGACTAACGGATCTGCTAGCTCAAGGCAGCTTTCTCAGAAGGAAGCTGACATCAAGATGATGTGTGCTGCTGAGGTTCATCTCGGAACCAAGAATTGCAATTACCAAATGGAGCGTTACGTTTTCAAGAGACGCAACGACGGTAACTCTTTCTCGTTTTGAAAAAATGTTCCACTTCAAGTTTATGTATGTAGTTTTGATTTAGAAAATCGAGAGATTATTCTATGCTTGTTCTGTTCTTTTTGGGTTCCGACAGATGTTGTTTTAGATTAGGTTTTGGTCGGCTGATGTTTATAGTCTCTGATTTACTTGTCAGGTATTTACATCTTTAACCTTGGCAAGACATGGGAGAAGCTGCAGATGGCTGCACGAGTTATCGTTGCTATTGAGAACCCACAAGACATCATTGTTCAGTCTGCTAGGCCCTATGGTCAGAGAGCTGTTTTGAAGTTCGCTCAGTACACTGGAGCCAATGCCATTGCTGGAAGGCACACTCCTGGTACATTCACCAATCAGATGCAGACTTCATTCAGCGAGCCTAGGCTTTTGATTCTTACTGATCCACGTACCGACCACCAGGTAAAAGTCAAGTCTTTGGACTGATGCTGTCTTTTTCCTAATTCATTTGTCTTTAACTTGGAGCTTTTGTGTTTGTTTTGCAGCCCATCAAGGAAGGTGCTTTGGGAAACATTCCAATCATTGCTTTCTGTGATACTGACTCTCCCATGAGGTTTGTTGACATTGGTATCCCTGCTAACAACAAGGGGAAGCACAGCATTGGTTGTCTTTTCTGGCTTCTTGCTCGCATGGTCCTTCAGATGCGTGGAACTATTCGCCCTGCTCAGAAGTGGGATGTCATGGTAAGAGGACGCATAGTGCAATTTCATTTCTTATGTTCCTGTTTGGTGTTTGACTTTCTTTTTATTTTGTGCTGTGCAGGTTGACCTGTTCTTCTACAGGGAGCCAGAGGAGGCCAAGCCAGAGGATGAGGATGAAGTTGCTCCTCAGACAGAGTTTGGACTACCTGCTCCTGAGTATGGAGGTGGAGACCAGTGGACTACTGCTGCGATCCCAGATGCTGCATGGCCAGGAGAAGCCCAGGCACCAATCTCTGCTGCTCCTGCCGCTGCTTCATGGAACGATTCCGGTGAGTCTTAGACAGAAGTAGCCTAAAACATATGTCTTGGCTCTCTGTGTCTTTGAATGTTCGATCTTGGTTTTAATTGTTTGTTCTTTTTGTGTTGTTTTTTTTGTCAGTTGCTCCAGCAGCAGAAGGTGGATGGGACACGGCTGTGCCACCCACAGCTGCTCCACCTGCCGGTTGGGAATAAGGGTGATGATAGTCTAAACAAATGGCTATAGACATGGTTTTTTTGTTACTGTTGGGATCGAAGAGTTCTCTGTTTTTTTCTTTTTCTTTTAAGACAAGACACACTTAGGTTACTCTGTTTTGCACCTTTTTGTTGTTGAATGGAATCTCTATTTATCGCTTTATCACAAATACAGATTGGTTAATTGCAGCCATTATTTACCAAACATATCGCACATTTGAAAACAAATCAAAACACTTTTTTCGATTAAATCTGGTTACTTCTGTACGGCAATAGTCTCAGGCCTATCAAAACCTCTTGGTGGTAAACAAGTTCGTGACCGAGTCTGCAGCCATTGTTTCAGCAACCATGGAAGGCAAGAGCTTTCTGTTTCTTTTCTTGATAAGCCTAACAGTCTCGGCAGACCTGGGTCATAGACATAGACATCTCCAATGAGTCCCTTCTGGTTCTCAAAAGCTAGAAGCTCATCCGAAAGCAGAGCATTCACGTTCCTTTGACCCTTTCTGTCTCTTCTCCGCATTGCCCATGATAACATCTTCAAGCCATTGTGTATGGCCTGAACCGTGTACACGTTATTATTTTCCTCCCACAAGAAATCAAGACAGCTACTAGTAGCCACAGCCAATCCACCAAGATCATCAGCCTCATGCTTCTGAACCTGAGGTTGTGGTGGTGAAGAAGCTTAACGCTTTCTAGAACTTTCACATAAAGCTAAACAAGCTCTTAGCCTCAAGGTCATAAAGCTCTAGCAATCACAGTAGTTTATTAAACACGTAAAATTGAAAGTAGAATATCTCGTAAATCTAGGAAATAATAGTACGACTTAGATTAAAAGAAGTTTAAGTTTCAATTTATGGTATCTTTCCATAAAAACTGAAATTATTATTATGAAGAGCATTTAACACCACCATAATTAGCGTATATAATGAAGAGACAAAACTTCCTTAACTGACTTCAAACTCTGTGTATATATAATATAATGTCGGAATATATTTTTTTCCTCAAAGAAGTCTCTCTTTTTTTTTTGGAAACTAGGGTTAACTCAAAGTATTCTTGTGATCTCATAATCATCTCTAAACATGGAGGATGGAGAACCTTCATCGAGCACTTGCTTGCCACTCAAGGAACAAAATCCCCTACAAAACTCTAAAACCACCAAAGGTCGACAGAAGATAGAGATCAAACAGATCAACGAGGAGAGCAGGAGACAAGTGACGTTTTCGAAACGCAGAACAGGACTTTTCAAAAAAGCTGCCGAGCTAAGCGTCCTATGCGGCGCACAGATCGGTATCATAACGTTTTCACGTCGCGGTAGGATCTACTCGTTCGGTAACGTGGACACACTCATCGAAAACTACTTGCGCAAGACTCCCGTGATGCTGCTCAGGTCACATCCCGGTGGTGACGTGGCAAACGAAGGAGAGGATGTAGACGGTGTGAGGTGGTGGGAGAGGGCGGTGGAGAGTGTGCCGGAGGAGGAGATGGAAGAGTACATGGCGGCGT
Source organism: Sinapis alba (assembly GCA_012274485.2). NCBI lineage: Eukaryota > Viridiplantae > Streptophyta > Magnoliopsida > Brassicales > Brassicaceae > Sinapis > Sinapis alba. Next base: position 973,760 of record MU105626.1, on the reverse strand, counting down.
TGAGTGGTTTAAGAGAGAATTTGTTGGCGAGGATCTGTCAGCTGGGTGGTGATCGGACGGTTGAGATGAATGCTCCAGTGTTTCAGAATCCGATGGCTGCGATTGAATGGAAAATGGCGGATGAGAATCTAACGGTTAGGAATGATCAAAGTCAAGCAGGTAACGGTGGATTTCTAGACGTTGCGGCGGTTCCGGTTCTGTCTCAAAGCCGTAGGCAATGAATTGTTTTCTTAATATATTACACTTTGGTGTGTTTTTTTGGTGATATATTTATCTGTTGTGTGTTTTAACTCAGTTAACTCATGGTTTCAAGTTTGATATTGACTTGTTTAGCTCGAAAAACTCATGAAAAAATGTTTAAAATGTAATTAAAAAAAAACGACTACATAAAAAACAACTAGGCTGTGGTTTGGTCCATGGTCCATAACACAAAAATCGAAACAAGGTGGAAGCAAAATTAAGAAGTAAAGTAATTATTAATTAGGAGTGTGAGGATTAGAGATAGAGTTGAATAAGCTCATCGCTAACAACAGAGGGAGAAAGAACACCAAGGTCCGTGAAGAGGAGCGTTAGGTACTGTGGCGGAGTATAATCTCTAGCCGACCTTTCTACTTCCACCTTCTCCGGAATCTTCACACCAAACTCTATCGGTCTCAGCGCCGGTGCCATGTCCTTTTGGTCTAATGGGTAAAGCCTAGCAAACTGCAAACACACAAACAAACAAACTAAGCAACCTCTCCCTCTCTTTGATCTTCAATTACAAAAACAGATATATTACCTTGTAACTCTCGGCGGCAACATAGACAGGCTTGTTCATGCTGTGTGCGACGAGTGCAATCTGGTAAGTTCCCATCATGTTGATAATACCACCACTCTCTACAACTCCATCTGCCCCGACAAACACCATGTCCACCTCGTCCATGCTGTACGCCACCGCTGAATCAAGCAGCAGTTTCACAGGAATGTCGAGCTTCGATAGCTCATTCGATAACAACACTCCTGTTCCATCCGGCCTTCCCTCTATAGTTCATGTAAAAAGGGTTCAATGAGAGAGGCTACTATCACAAAGAGAAGTAGACCACACACACCAACATGTATCATACACAAACCAAGAAAACAAAATGCATTAAGAGGCACAAGACTTCATACCTAACAGGAACACAGTAGAACAAACAAGTGTGGATATTTAAAGAGAGAACAAAAAGAGAAAGGAACCTGTGCATAGAACTCTGAAGAGCTTGTTGTTTTGTGCAGCAGTCTTTAGTATTTCAAGAACAACTCTAGAGAGTCCATGAACCAATATGGTACAACCATCGAATATAAAATCTTGACTAAGCATTGCAATAATCTTACGTGCCTGCAACAAAGTCATCAACAAACACCTTTCAGATCTTCTTCTTCTACTATAAAAAATGGAATTTTCAGACTCACCTTGCAAGAGATTTCACCAAACTTCTCAGCACGTTCAAGGAGACGAGACTTAGCTGAATTGAAATCCTCGTACTCTAAAGCAGACGTCCTCGTCACGTATCTGATAAACAGATCGCACCCAGCAGTCAACGAGATCGATGTCTTGTCCCATGACTTAACAAAAAAAAAACAAAAAAAAAGATTAAAAAACAGAACACACTAAAGTCTTTGTCTTTCCATTAGTTTTGACCTTGAGTGTGTCGGAAGCTTTCTTGAGCTCAATCTCAAGCTCCATCATCGTACTAGCTTCGCTCGCTCGAATAACCGCAGCTAACGCTCTGATAGCCGCGACGGCTTCCGCCAGATCCGGCTGTTTTCTCCAGCCGTTAAACTCCTCGATTACATTGAAAGTCTTCTCCTTTCCGAGCTCTGAGAGGGATGAGTCAGGCTGCTCCTCGCTGGAGACGCCTCCCACGGCGGCTTGAGCTTGGGCTAGCCAGTCGCTTGTGATGACGCCGTGGTGGGCCGCTCGGGTCTGGTAGTAAGCGGAGATGGCATCGGGGTTTTGGAAAGGGACTCGCGTGGTGTTGTCTGCCATGGGAGGTGAATTCGAGGTTCGTCTTCGCTCGTCGAGGATGAACGACGCTGATCTTCGCCACATCGATTTTTTTTTTTTTTCTTTCTCACTCAAAAATGGGGAAAAAGAAAATTATACGTCGCTTTCTCGAGCAAAAAAGGTTTTTTTCTTCAGTGCTGGGTCATATTAACCATATCAGGCCCATTAAGAAAGCCAATTAATGGGCCTAATTGCTTGTTCTATAAGACTTTTTGGGATCTAATTACTGTATTCCGACTATTGTGTGTTCAGATGGTGAGGATATTTATCTTAATCTAATGATTTCTAGGCCATTCACTCATAATTAGTCCTTACATAAACACACATCCATTCTAAGTTTTTTTTTTTTTTTTTTTTTCTTTTTTGGTAATCTATGTTAAATTTCATACCATTTTTAAGAGTTTACATGCTTAGCAACTTAGATGCCTGTCCACAGCAGAACGAACTGAGTAGTTAGAGGAAGAGGTGGTTGAAGTGAATGATGCTGGTTGTAATAGACTATCTATCAACTTTGTTGGCTAAGCGCTCCACGATCAGGCAGCTTAATCAACAATATAGAACTCTTGTGTTGATCTGAGGAAACAAACACTTGGATAAAACTAATTAAGAGAGCTCTCAAACAACAAAATCAATAAGACCCGAGATCGGTAGCACTTATCGTTTGAATACATGATCAAACATAAGAAAAAGAAAAAACATATAATCTTGTTATCCCATGAATGTTATATAGTTTTTTCATTAAAAATGAATTGGGTTTTTATAGGCATTTTGGAAGCACCTACTGTAATAGCTTTTCTAGCTATAGCTTCGGAGACACCAGCCATCTCATAAAGAATCTTACCTGGTTGAACCACAGCTACCCAATACTCCTGAGGTCCTTTCCCACCACCCATACGCACTTCACATGGTCTTCCCGTAACTGCTTTGTCCGGAAACATACGTATCCAAATCTTTGCACTACGTGGTATATGTCGTACCATGGCTCGTCTTGCTGATTCCATCTGTCTAGATGTGATCCAAGCCGGTGCAAGTGTTTGAAGTGCATATTTTCCAAAACATATTCGGTTCTCACCTGAAGATATTCCTCTTAGTCTTCCTCGATGGTGTTTAGGAAATTTGCTCCGTTTTGGAAATAATGTGCCGGAACTCATGCCTGCACTCTTGCCGGGTTTCTTTTTGGAGCTCTTGGAGGAAATCTTTTTGGAACTTTTTTTGGCAGGACTCTTGGCGGTGGGTTGCTTAGCAGTACCGGAACTGTTGTGTATTTCCCTGATGAGACCATTATTCACTGTCCCTGGAACCTTGTCTCCTTGCGGAAGTGCTGTGTGTCTGAAGTGCCATGTTCCAGGAACCTAACCAACCACAGTGAATGTAAAACAATCAGCTTATATTTTTTTCGAAAAACATGTACGTTTGTGAAGATTTGTTGTTTCTTTTTACCTGTCCGAAACGAGAACCAGGGACTACCATTATTCCAGAAGGGTTGCGAAGGCTTTTGCAGTAGAAAGCATATGGTGTAGTGGTCTTTGCAGCTGCCTTTTGACGAAGATTAAAACTAAACTATCAACTCTACTAAAGAAATTAAAGCGCAAAGTCGTACAAAAAGGCACCAAAGAGAATATATTAATATGAGCATGCATATGAGAGGAGATTTTACCACATCGAAGGGATAAGCATCCGCATTAGACTTCAAATCTTCTTGCAACTTCTGCAATACGTAAACAAAAATCAATTATATTTTTTTTTAAAGCAAGCTTGGTTACAGATTAGGTTTCATGATTGCACTAGACAGAGCACATGTAAAGAGAAACACACATTGCAAAATCTACAATGATTAAAAGTGACTAATAAAAAAAATGATATAGGGCAAAGTGAAAGTGACTCATAAGAAGAAATGAAAGGAAATCCACACTGAAAAAAAAAAGCTTTAACCTAATTTGAAACAGTTCCAGATCAATCAAGGAAAACAGCACAAACACACCTTTGGATTGATGGAGAAAAGAAGAGATGAAAAGAAATCAGAAGCAGACATCTCCAAAGTAGAATACAAGAAACGAGACGACAGAATAAGAAGAGGAGATGATGATGCTGATGCTGACGAAGATGGAAGAAGAGAGAGTAAGCGTCTGCTTGTGGTGTGAGGTTGAAGATGAGTTTGGTCGGCGAGGCTTTTAGCTTGGTTAATCAACAATGTCCGCATCTTGAGATCAGGACGTGCTCCTCCAAGCCCTAAGGTTAAGTTAAAAAAAAAAAAATCGCGAGGACGAAGGGTCCCCAATGTACTCTAAAACACACTGACTGCTGCTGCAATACCCATCCTTCATTTACTTTCATTTTGCCTTGTTTTCCAAGTTTTTTTGTTAATATTTAATTATAATATCGAAACAAGTCTCACAAAAAGATTATTTCCATTTGTAGTCAAATCCTAACACTATACAAAACAAATTTCAAGATATTATTATTCAAAAGAGTTTTTGTTTCTTTTTTATTTGGTTGTTGAAAGAAAAATCACTCTTTTTAAAAAAATTCTAAAGAAATTATTTCAGATTCTTTATATTTTTAGATAATATTTAATAGTAAAAATGATTATTCATTTATTTATTGTTAATGAAAAACAAAATTTATAGATAATATTTTCACTGTGAATACATTATTATAGTGGGCCTTGAGAGGCCAGTGAATTCCTAAATAAAACCATTCCTTCCGTAACGGCGCCGTTTCACGCGGGGCGAGAATAAAAACCCTAGACGACATCATCCACCTTGTCCCAGCTTCAAAAACAAAAGATTTTGATTTTCAAAACGTATACTCGGAAGACGGGAAGAGGCGTAAGCGAAAGAAAAAACGACATCGTTCCTCCGTCTGACTTCTAATTTGTGATTCTTCTATCATCGCCGCGTTCTCTGTGTGACATCCTCTCTCAGTCACTCTTCTTCGCATCCTCAGGTTTGTGTTTCTGCTCTACTATACAAACCAAGTTATTGGTACCTCGAGTCGAAGTAGAAACCTTAATTTTTAGAATAAGGTAGTTCTGGAAGTTTACCTTATTGCCCATGAACATGTTTGATTCTTCCTTTGGATACGGAAAAAAATGAACCTTTCCTTCTCTAAACTGGTTATTATATGAGTGTTATGGTACTTCGAGTCGAAGTAGAAACCTTAGAACCTAGAGCTGTGGAGGTTCACTGTATTGCCCATTAACAGTCACATGTTAGATTCCTGCTGTGGATATTGAAAAATTGAACCTTTCCATCTTTAAACTGGTTATTGTTATGGTCTGCTTGTTTGGTATATGAGTTTTTTTTTTTTGTGTGTGCTTCTTAGGTAGTTTTTGTTAGGATTTAATTAGGGATTCTCATGGTTTCAGTTGGTTCCAAATCATTGGCATCACAGGATCATCTAGGAAGATAGCTTGATGGGTCAACGGGAAAAGTCTAGCAACAACCACAGTTCCAGGAAGAAAGGAATGGGTAGGAAGGGCCAGAAAGAAGGTGGTCGTGGGTTTGATAGAGATAGTAACAAGAGGCACCAATCTGGTGATGCCGCCAATGTAAAGGCACCAGCGTCAAAGAAACAATCCGAATTTGAACATCAGAATCAGTTTGTCAGGTAATGGGAGACTTTGAACCCATGGACTAACTAGATTTGTGTAATTTTTTTTTTTGTTATTTGTAAGAAAAGTTACTGAACTGAGATAACCTTTTGCAGGAAAGAGATTGATCCAGAAACTTCGAAGTACTTCTCTGAGATTGCAAATCTCTTTGATAGTGATGGAGTTGAATTAGAGGAACGTTCGGTGATATGCGGAAACGCACTTGAGGAGACGAGAGGGAGGGAATACGAAATCGCAACTGATTATATCATAAGTCATGTCTTGCAAACTCTGCTTGAAGGATGTGAGTTTGATCAACTTTGCAGTTTCCTGCGAAATTCTGCTTCTGTGTTCCCAGCCATTGCGATGGATAGATCTGGATCTCATGTTGCAGAGTCTGCTCTCAAATCCTTGGCCACACATCTGGAAAACCCAGATGCATATTCTGTTATTGAGCAGACTTTGCATTCCATATGCAAGGTACTTATTATTATGCTATATTTTATGTATGACAAGCATATTGAGCTTGTTTCTAATTATGACTCTGGTAGTTTGTTTCGGTTGTGAGGGTAAAATATTTCTCTTGGTCAGGTGATTGTGGAGAAACCTCTTGATATGATATGCAACTGCTATGGTTCTCATGTTCTTCGAACGCTTCTTAGTCTTTGCAAAGGAGTCTCTGTAGATCCCCCTGAACTTCGTGGCGCAAAATCATCAAAAGCTCTGGCGAAACGTTTGAATTTGAAGATGTCTCATTTAGATGAGAATAATCTTCAATTCTCTCATCAAGGGTTTCCAGATGTTTTCACTTACCTATTATCTGGGATTATAAACTGTAGCAGAGAGGACATGAAGTATCTTCAAGTCGATCAGTATAGCAGTCTGGTCTTACAGGTATCTTTTATTGCTCTTTCTAATCTTTTGTTTATTTGCAAGCAAATTAGTTACTATAAAATGTTAGTTATCTTACTCCCTAGTTTACAAGATGTTAAATAAACTTCTTTTGACAGACGGCTCTCAGACTAATGCTGAAAGAAGAAGATGAGTTGCTTGAAGTCATTCCTCTTGTTCTGGGCTGCAACTCTGCAAATGGACAAGAAGAGGGGGTTCATATTGAGTCTGATGTTGCCAAGGACATTTTAGAGTCAATGAAGGATAATTCATTCAGTCATTTGGTGGAGGTAACTGATTTTAACATCTGACTGAGTTGCTTATACGAAATTTGTGTGAAATTGCAAATAACAGTTGATTATGGACATATTGCATGATTTAGATTGTATGGTTTGTCCGGTACGATAGCCACTTATCTGTAGTAAGAGTGTTATTATTCTTAAGTCATCTTCTTGCTTCTGCATTTCATTTTCAGGTGATTTTGGAAGTGGCTCCTGAAAGTCTGTACAACGAATTGTTCAACAAAGTTTTCAAGAATTCGTTATATGATCTTTCTCTTGATCGGTGTGCAAATTTTGTTATTCAAGCTTTGATCTCCCATGCAAAAGACCAAGAGCAGGTAATCTGATCCTATCGACACTTCATTTTTTCTGTTTGTGTAAGCTACTTTTCATTTCAGTGTTTTTAGCCTTGAACGTGTTTGTGCTATTTCCTTGAAGCTGACAAACTTATGTTCAATTGCTTTTGTATGCAAGATGGGTATGATATGGGAAGAATTAGGTCCAAGATTCAAGGATCTTCTTGAACAAGGGAAGTCAGGTGTTGTGGCTTTTCTGCTAGCAGCTAGCCAAAGGCTTCAAAGTCATGAACATAAGGTTAATAAATTCAACTAAAAGTTACTTGTTTCGTAGTTAATAATATGTTTTCTTTAATAGAATTATACAGATATATCTTGCTGATTTGACAGTGTTGCGAGGCCCTTGCTGATGCACTATGCTCCAAAAACGAGACTCGTATCTTCATTGCTCCACGGTTGTTGTTTCTTGATAACTACTTTTATTCCCAAGATAAGGCTAATTGGGAGTGGGCACCTGGTGCAAAGATGCATGTCATGGGTTGTTTGATCCTTCAGGAGATTTTCAAGTTTTCTAGCGTATGTTTTCTTTTCTTCTTGGTGTTCACAAAAATAGTCTCATTTTATTCACTGCCCAAGTTTGTTGTTCATGGGCGTTTTCATTATTATTTTTTGGGCTCTATTTTCGCAGGATCTTATACAGCCATACATAACAAGCTTAACTTCTATGAAACCTGAGCATACCTTTGAAACAGCAAAAGATTCCAGCGGAGCACGAGTCGTCGAGGCCTTTCTTGCCTCAAATGCTGCTACAAAACAGAAGCGTAGACTTATTATAAAGTATGCACTGCTTCTTTATGTTATTACAATATCCAGAACTGAAGCATAGTGAATATTGGTAAAGTTATAGTTTTCTTCAAGCAATTGTTCCTTATTCTGATGATGTTTCTTTTCATCGATGACTCCCTGACAGGTTACGTGGACATTTTGGCGAGCTCGCATTACACACATCGAGCTCATTCACTGTTGAGAAGTGCTTCGATGCATGTAACGTGGCACTAAGGGAAGCCATAGCAACTGAATTATTGGAAGTGAAAGCTGATCTCTCAAAAACAAAGCAAGGGCCTTTCCTGCTTAGGAAGCTAGATATTGATGGGTAAGATCTTAATCACAAAACCTACTTTGCTTTGTTTGATGGAAGTTGTAACAAGGAGAAAGCCCTAAGTTGTAACACATAGCGCCATGCCTCGAGTGTGGATGCATGCATGAATTCTTTTGCATCTTTTACCTCATTCATTATTTTGAAGTTATGGAATATTTTCTTTGTTGCAGTTATGCCAGCAGACCCGATCAGTGGAAATCAAGACAAGAAGCTAAGCAATCGACATATAACGAATTTTGTTCCGCATTTGGGTCGAGCAAATCAAACTTTCCAACGAACACCTTTGTTTCTGACGCATCTGAGGATGCATCTCATGACATAGAAGTAAAGAACACAGGGAAGGAGAGTGACCATCGTCCTACTTCCGTTAAGCGCCACCGAGAAGAACATGCAAAGGATAAAAATGTATCTTTTGCAGGTGAAAAAGGGACGAAACAGAAGAAGAGCAAAACTAGTGAAGCAACAGATAAACCAGCTACCAAGAAAAAACCTTTCCTTTCTGGCGAGATGATTGGAAAGAATCGGAACTCAAATAAATTGAGAATATGAAGGTTAGACTGCTTAATCATATTATTTTTTTCTCTTAATTTTATTGAAGATGACAGCATAGTTGAGCCTTTTCGGCTACCCTCACAATAATGATAAGAAAAACTGTCTTTTCGGATTACACTTTAGAAGAACTAATAGAGGTCTAAGCCTACTCTAGGAACTGTTAACAGTAGCAAGCTTATAAGATGAGTTTTTCTGTTTCAATTACAGATCCAAAATAAGTGTAAATAGTCTACACTACCAAAAATATATTAGAAAGATTTAAGTCTTTCAGTAGAAAAAAAAATTGAAATCTATGGTTTTGTTGCTGTGATCTGCTTGTTTTTACTTCCTCGTGCATATGTTAAGGGACCTTTCCTGATACAAAAATACACAATCTTGGTGTCAATTATAAAACATGAGGGAGATGTTTTAAAAAAACGATTTGAGAAGATTGAAATTTGATTGTTGTGGTATTGTCTTTACCTGTTCTGTATAGGGCTGGAGCCGCTCCATGGGATTCTTCGGAAACTGTCTTTTTCACCTCGTAGAGACTCCTTCATCTCCTTGTTTATGTTCAAATCTCTGACAGCTTTACTAGAAGCTATATCCATGGAAGCTTGCACCATCTGACGACCCTCTACGTTGCTGCTATACAAAACTAGAATTAGCAGAATCAGAGCTTCTGAAATTGAAACAGGTGTTTGCAATCTCTTCATTGTAAATTCTATGTTTTGATCTTCTTCTTCTTTTTTTTATCCTAGAGCTTTTAGGCTCTTTTATTCCTGAGACTGCAACTGAGAAAACTGTTTTGAGTTTAAAAAGAAGGGGAGAGACTGAAACTCTTGTAGAATATAGTATTGTTCTAAGTAACTTTTTGGGATCTAATCACGTGCTTTAGTTTGACTCCTGTGCCAATAATTTTCACTTTTTCCTATTTTTGCTTCAGATGGTGAAGATACTTTTTATTGTTAAGTCTAATAATCTCTGGACCATTTCAATGATGATAAAGTACTCACATATACACATGAATATAGATGCTTTTTCTTTGATCAAATCTATGCATAAACATTTTATTCACACGTCTTGGCCATGAAGGGTATATGTGATTTGAGATGAGGATCATGTGCCAGGGCACGTGGTTACTGGTGCCATTTCTAATAGTATTAGTTAAAGTCCATGAGAAGAAAATTTGCAGGTTAACAGCTCATGCCTTTATAATAATCATCAACGGTATTTTTTTCCTTTTTAAATTACAAACCTTTGAAAAGAGTAGGAAAGACAAAAAGTGAACAAACGATGACCTAACCGGTTTACTTATGCAGTACAAAAGACCCAAATGCTAGTCTTGTGTTAGTGTAGATGAGCTTTTTGTATTCATTTGTTGCGTATATTAGTCTCAGAGGTTGATTAGAAAGCAATATAGGACCGTTGTGTTGATCTGAGTAAAACAAAAGCTCTTGAGTTTCAAATTCCCTTGGCATAGATAAATGATATACTTTTGGATAACAAAGAAAGCTCTTAAACACAAAGCCAGTAACAAGCAGAGACCACTACACAGTTTGACATCTTCAGGCAATCTTTTCACTCGGCTACTAATCTAATCACAACCTTCAAGGATCAACAGAAGAAGTAGCAGCATTGGAGCTACTACTAGTATTGCTACAGGAGACTCTCTTGTCTCTGCTCAGAAACCTCCTTAAGGACCTCAACCTCGTTGTCATTGGAGACTTTGGCTCTTCCTCTTCAACAATAAACCTCATCGATGATGAAGACGGCACATTTTGACTTCTAGCTGTAGAATCATTGATATCAATAACAACAGCATCTTGACTCTGTGAAGCAGCATTACCATTACCGTCTTCTTGAGACCCAACATTGGTGTTTCTGGTACTCACCTGATCTTGGCGACCCCATACCAAGACATTAGTGGGAAAGTCCGAAGACGAACTGGAAATTTGAGACAAAGCATCTGATACATTGTCAGGAACTTGTTCAATTCCCTTTGAGCTAGCTTGCTCAGTACCAAGAACAGTGTTTCTGCAAATGGGACAAGTTGAATGAGAGTGAAACCACATGTCAATACACTCAACATGGAAGCTGTGGTTACACTTTGGAAGCAGCCTAGCTTTGTCTCCTTTGACAAGCTCAGACAAGCAAATAGCACACTCCAAACCATCTTTGCAACTATCTTGTCTGAAGAAGACAATAGGCAAAGAACTGAGCTCGAAAGGGGTAAGTCCAGTGTTAGATAAAGCGTCTTGCCCCGGGACGAAGATAAAACGACGTCGCTGGCGGCGAGTGAGTACCGGTGGAGCAATGGGTGACTGTTCTTCTTGCTCTTGCTCTTGTTCTTGTTGCTGTTGAAGGTGGTCTATTCGCCACCAGTAGAGCTTGGCGTAGAGGTGGAGGATAAGGACGAAGAGAACCGCCATGAAAAGAACAATGACTGCTGTGAGAATGATCTTGCTTGTGACCTCTTCGGTTGATAAGTCTCCGAACAATGAGGTATGAGCAGATCCATCATCGTCCATTGATGACAAGGATGAGTGTTTTTGTCTCGAAAAGATCAGAACTTTTTGTTCTTCTTCTTCAAGTTTGCTGCGAGAGAAAGGAAGAGTGGTGTTCCAAGATGAACCCAGAAGCAGAAACTGCTCTATTGTTGGAAAAGGATGAAACTTTCTATGAAATTAGGGTTCTTTGTTGGAAAAGGATAGAGCTTTCTGTGAGATTAGTAAAGTGCAAAACAAGAAAAGGTCTCTGTTTCAGTCTCTGTCAAGGCCATGGTAATGGGAGAAAAGAAGAAGGCAGTGAAGAAGAACAAGAAGGAATGATAAGAGAGAGGCAATGAGGGAGACGACATCGAGGAGTGGGGCCTACTTAGCTCTTCCCTATACAATCTCTCTACTCCACAGTTATCTTTTCTTAATTATTTCCTCCTCCATTAACTCTGTTTCTTTCTGGTCTTTCTCCTCTCCATTATGAAAATAATATTCCTTCTATTTCCGAATTAGATGATATTTTACATTAATACAAGTATATTAAGAAATTTACTTTCTCTTAAAAATAACAAGGATTTTAATTATAAATAAAAATATTAAAATACAATTAATTACACAATATTTTGATAATAAATAAAATTTATTAATGTGAACCGTTGTAATATTTGTTTGTACCTATACGGTTGTACCAATCACTACATCGCCTTCCTTGGAAGGGGACTATTCCATTTATGCTTTTGTAAATCCTATTTTTGTGTTAAAAAGTTATTAATTCTTTTGTACTTTTTACAGAGCCGAATACTTTGAAATACAGAGCTCAAACGAAAAAAAAAAAAAAGCAAAGACATTGGAAAAATTACGAAAATTAATAGAAATCTGAAGAAGTAAATGATCTAAACACTAGCCACAAAGCTTCAAATATTACCACGACCAATTCGAATTGACTTTTGATGAATCTCCTCTAGTGGTCTTATTGTATTTCAACAGTATTAGTACTATAGTTTTAAAAATGCAGCCTATGGATGATGTTTAAATGTTGTTACTAGACAAACATGAATGTTCTCTTACCAATAACATTTCTCAAAGAATATGGAGTGCATTATAAACTAAAATGATGGTGTGTGTCGACTGGTTTACACATCTTTTTAACACTCTTTAGTCTTTTCACGATCCTCCACTACTTTTACTCTCTAACATGCGTTAATTTTTTTGAATAAACAAGTAAAGTAAGTCAAATGTAATATATGACAATAGGACATCCACTAACTTTAAATAACTTAGCTAATGAAGATCCTTTTAGGCTTTCAAGATCAAAGGAAGTGGAAAACAATCCTCCTGCTCGAGTCCTATGTTTAAGGATCTTGTCTTTTCACGAAGTGAACCTTAAAGTCACTTGTAGCTTCAGGCACTCATAAATATATGTCCAGAAAAAATGTTTGAAAGAATCATTTTAAAAAGGTTAAAACTCTTGTCTGATTTTTGTTAGTATTTAATAGAAGTGATAAATATATGTCAGATTTAGATTATTTAACTCATATTATTACTACCAAAACGGTATTTCGTCGGTTGAACCTTGAGTCATATCATAATCAAAGTTTCAACCTACAACACACGCAACAACCTGATTTCTTGATCAAGAAAAGCAACAAGCTCAAAAAAATTAAAGTGTCCCAAGTCTTCTTTGCTCAAATGCTCATTACTCGAAAGGAATATTAAGAAACTCTAACATTATCTTTTGTCTTAAAAGTCAAAAGATTATGGTTACTAGGCAAAATGATGAGAGAAGAATTATAACCTCCTTCACCCTCTCCTTCCTATAATAACATTTCCTTTTTCTTTAAATCATTCTCACTAGATTCCTATGGATTTCACATTAATCTTATATTATACTTATATATTAGACAACTTCATGTCTCTTCAAACATTGAGTTAGTAATATTACGTTTGGTTACAAGAATGAAACTATACCACGAGAATCATTGATCCATTCCATGGACCATGACGCATTTTTTAACAAATCATTTGTTTTACGAAGATTATTTTTTGGACTTAAGACTGAACATTTACGGGCTTTATTAAAATCCACAAGTTGCAATTGTTACCGCAAATAAGGGAAGAGGCGTTGGATCGGGCCGTAATTAGTTTACTGTATGCTCGGGATCATGTTATGGCCCAAATGTCAATTAACGGGTCGGGTCGGGTCGGGTCCCTACTCTGATCCGACTTTTTCAAAGGTCAATTTGCACTCAAAAAGGGTCGGACCGATTGTCTCTTGTTTTTCTTTGTTGGCTCTTTCTAGAGTAATCACCATATATGGTTAATTTTGCTTTGACTTTACTCAAACATCTCATGATTTGATTTAGGCATGCCAAGACAAACAGAATCTTTACTAAACCATTTTGAATTTTTATCAAATATTGTTTTGAATGGTTTAGTTTTTAGATATGATTTTGGTGTTAGGTTTTTCATTTTTGTCTGCTTTAGAAATATTTTCAAAACCTAAATAATATAGCTTTGGTTTTGTTTTTTTGCTTATAAAAATAGTCAAATTATATGAGAAAAAGTTGAGATATATCTTAAAACAGTACACAAGTTAGGGCTTTCTTCTAAACCTATCACACCGAAGCTTAAAATCCCCAAAAAAACTTCCCAACTCTTAGGATATAGTATTTTCCTAAAAAATTGACTAAATGATTAAACGTTTATTTGTGAAAAAACATCTAAGAACTACAGCCTCTAAAGGCCATTGTTTAATAGACACACACACATATTATATGCATTTATATTCTAAAAGGCCAAGTTGTTAGATTTTGTTCTTTTCGCATGATCTTACCAGTCCAACTCAAAGCATATATGTATGTTACGTCTTTCCACGATCATTATAGAAGATAAGCAATACTCCAGATTTGTATGTGTACAACTCATATATATGTATAATATGAATTTAAAAACTATTTTGTATAAAGTCAAACGTTTTCTCTCCCTTGATTAATGAAAACTCACGAGGAGAGCAGATATTTCGGGTCGTCAAAAAAACTATATAACATAATGCTATTCATACATGTCGTACCAAAACCAAGTTTATGTTATTACCGGTTGACTAATATTTTTTATGTCTATTAATGTAAGAACTCCAAGTAGCACTACTTTAAAAATTTGCAAATGGTTCGAAAAAATCTGTAAAAGGTGACGTAATATATTATATTCTACTACTAAATAGCTGTATCTGGAGCAGGGAAAAAGGATAATACATGTTACAAAAGGACAATATAAGCCAGGACATGTTATCTTTGAGTGGAATTGTATCCAAAAAAAAAAAATGGAGATATTCTGATCCATGTCGTCGAATTGAATTGTCTTACAAAATTATTTATCAATTAACAAGAAATTAACATTGTAACTGTAAATTAAGAAGAGAAAGATAAGGTGTTACAAAAAAAAAAAGAGAGAGAAGAAATTTTCAGACCAACAAAAAATATTTGGATGAGTTATTTTCAAGACAGAGAAACATATAAGCTGATGTTCTGTGTTCTGAAAGGGCTACGATCTCTAACCAAGAAAACAACCAAAACAGGTTATAACTAAAATAAAAATATATTAGCTATTGGCTATTCATCATTCCACCGTGAGCTGAGAAAACGACAAGCTTGATTAAACCTGGATTTGAGGTACGTGAATATATAAATAACAAATTGCTGGGGACTAAAAATAAGTTATTAGAGATTCGCTATATGATTTAACCTAAAATATTTCAGTGGAAAACAATAGCTAAGATGAAATAGCTTTTTCTTATTTACATGAAAGATTAGATCCGCTTATACCGAAAGGCTAATAATAATATGTTATCGTTTAAGGCTAAAAATATGTTATCCTTGTGTAAAGTCACACAACAGTTTATTCTCAATCTGAGCCTCAGGTTTCCACTGAATAGATAACTATTCTTATAGGATGCCTTTCGAATCCTATTATATAATTATGTTATTATTCCAATAAAATAAACAAAATTACACCATCATTACATACTGTTACTAAACACTAATTAAAAGCATTACACGTATTAATCATTATAGCATCTTTCTAATTAATTAGACTCCATAACATTTTTTGTTTCTACTACCCACACAAACATAATTTTTGTTTTAAAATACTAACTAATATAGCAACTTGAATTTCGTTTCTTTTAGTTTAGTTTTTAATTTACTATTGCACTGTTCGTTTTTCAGTTTGGAATGATACTTTATAATACAATAATCTGAAAAGGAGAAGTCCCTTGATAAGTTTATCACCATATTGTTTATATTAACTTGTCAGCTATCATATATGCCATTTAATTTGGCCATTAGTAAATTAAGGGGAAAAGCACATGAACAGCTTCGAGGATTTTATAACCACAAAAAATTAAAAGTCAAACAAAATAAATAGTATCCCTTTCTAAAAAAACGTATCATTTGATCATCTTCTTTATCTACCTTTCGTTCTTTATGACCACTATCTAATGTTAAATGTGGCTTACACTTGGCGCAATAAAAGAAAGAATAAAGAAAAAGAGCAAAATACAAAAGATGATTAAAAAAAAAGAAATAAATTGAAGATATATGAAAAAGTTGTGTATCACCACCACTACGAGCCACTACTAACCAAGCCGCCCCAAAAGGTAAACGCCTCTCATCTTTTATACAAAAAATAATCATCATACTATTCCTCACCACTTTTTTTATTATTCACTTTTGTTAATCTTATTTTATTTCACATCATAATGTTTGTGCCCATCATGATTATAATATCATCAAATTCAATTTTCATGATCAACATCATAGCACGCACGCACGCACCTCCATCTCCAAAAACATGAAATGACTCAACTTCGTTCTTGTTTTTTCTTTCATGATCAATAGTTAAAACGCATATCTGTAGATGAAAAATAATAATTATTTTGAAACCACAAACAAATAACAACATAACCAGATAAATTACATAACTATATTGATTTTCATAAAAATATAAAAATATGAGTATTTAGCGTTGACTTTCATAATTACATAGGTATTCATAGGGTTGTACTTAAGGTTTCATTAGTAGACGAATAACCAAAAAAACAATTGATTACATGAGGAATAATAAAAAGATAGTATAACAAAAAACAATACCCACAGGCCACAACCACAATTAGAAGATAACATGATAAAATAAAATAAAGGCAAAAAAGTAACTTTGGGTGTGACAAGAAGTTTTCTTCTGTTTGGTCTGACTATTCCCTTTGGTCAACGATGGTATTGAGAGCCATTTACAAGTTTCAGACACACAAACCCAGATTGGATAATGATGTCTTTTGCTTCTTTTCCCTCTCTTTCGTCTTCTCCTCTTTCTTCTTTAAGCTTACTCAAATCTTTCTAAGCTTCTTCTTCTCTTGTTCTCGCCATGATTGACGAGAAGATGAGATCTAAATCCATTTGTCTCCTTGTGAGACCAGTACCCATGTTTCTCTTTCTCCTTATTTACGTTCTTTCCATCTCTGTCTTCTTCCTTACAGTTTCAGAAGCTGTCTGTAATCTCCAAGATCGAGATTCTCTGCTTTTGTTCTCCAGTAACGTATCATCTCCAGTCTCTCCTTTGCATTGGAACTCATCCACTGATTGTTGCTCCTGGGAAGGAATCTCTTGCGATGATTCTCAAGAAAATCGAGTCACTTCAATTCTTTTGCCCTCTAGAGGACTCTCAGGCAATCTCCCGTCCTCTGTTTTGGATCTCCCTCGTCTCACTCGTCTCGACCTTTCACGTAACCGTCTCTCTGGTCCTCTCCCACAAGGCTTCTTCTCCGTTCTTGATCAGCTAACGGTTCTTGATCTTAGTTACAACAGTTTCAATGGTGAACTGCCACTTGAAGCCAACGGAAGCAGCAGAAACTTTCCAATACAGACCGTTGATCTCTCCAGCAATCTTCTTCAAGGCCAAATCTTAAGCGGTTCTGTTTTCCTTCAAGGTGCTTTCAATCTCACCAGTTTCAACGTCAGCAACAACAGCTTCACCGGTCCAATCCCTTCCTTCATTTGCACTACTTCAACGCAGCTCACCAAACTGGATTTCTCTTATAACAAATTCTCAGGCGATATCTCTGGAGGGCTAAGCAGATGTTTGAAGCTAAGTTCTCTTCGAGCAGGCTTCAACAATCTATCTGGAGAGATCCCAAAAGAAATCTACAATCTTTCCGAGCTCGAGGAATTCTCTTTACCAGTCAACCATCTTTCAGGGAGGATCGATGATGGGATTACTCGTCTCACCAAACTGACATTGCTTGAGCTTTACTTCAATCACCTCGTAGGAGAAATACCAATGGATATTGGTAGGCTAATCAATCTGCGTAGCCTCCGGCTCCATATCAATAACCTCACAGGTTCTGTCCCTGTCTCTCTCGCCAACTGCACCAAACTCGTGAAGCTGAATCTACGGGTTAACCGGCTGGGAGGAACCTTATCCGTAGACTTTTCCAGGTTTAAGAGCCTCAGCATTCTAGACCTTGGAAACAATAGCTTCACCGGCGATTTCCCCTCAACGGTATACTCATGCAAAAACCTGACAGCGATGAGGTTTGCAGGCAACAAGTTAACGGGACAGATATCTCCACAAGTACTGGAACTGAAGTCTCTGTCGTTCTTTACTTTCTCAGACAATAACATGACGAACATTACAGGTGCTCTCAGTATTCTGCAAGGCTGCAAGAACCTGTCAACTCTCATCATTGCAAAGAACTTTTACGACGAAACTATACCAAGCAACGAGGATTTTCTTGCGTCAGGTGCATTTCCAAAGCTCCAAATCTTCGGTACCGGTGGATCCAGGTTGAGAGGTGAAATACCAGCTTGGCTGATCAAGCTCAAGAGCGTAGAGCTTATGGACCTGTCACAAAATCGATTCGTGGGGTCGATACCTGGTTGGCTGGGAACTCTTCCAAACCTTTTTTACTTGGATCTCTCTGATAATCTTCTTACAGGAGAGCTTCCAAAGGAACTGTTTCAGCTGAGAGCACTCATGTCCCAAAAGGTATATGATGCCACAGAGAGGACCTATCTAGAGCTACCTGTTTTTGTAAAGCCTAATAATATCACCAGCAATCAGCAATACAATCAGCTTTCCAGCATTCCACCTGCGATATACATCAGACGGAATAACCTGACTGGTAGGATACCGGTTGAGATTGGACAGCTAAAGGTTCTCATTGTCGTCGAGCTTTTGGGTAATAATTTCTCTGGTAGCATCCCAGATGAATTGTCAAACCTCACAAACTTAGAGAGGCTGGACCTGTCAAACAACAATCTATCTGGTAGAATCCCTTGGTCGCTCACGGGACTCCATTTCATGTCCCATTTTAATGTTGCAAACAACAGTCTCAGTGGGCAGATACCTACAGGGAGTCAGTTCGACACTTTCCCAAAATCGTTCTTTGAAGGAAACCCTTTGCTGTGTGGCGGTGTACTGCAAGTCTCCTGCACGGTTGCACCTCAGCCCTATACAAACAATGAAAAGGTGAACACAACGGTTGTTTTGGGGCTTGTCATTGGGATTTTTTTTGGCGTCAGTTTGATTCTGGTGATGCTTGCTTTATGGGTGATGTCCAAGAGGAGAGTAAATCCAGGAGACTCTGAGAACGCCGAACTGGAGATAAATTCCAATGCCTCGTATTCTGAAGTTCCTCCAGGTTCGGAGAAAGACATAAGCCTCGTGCTGCTGTTTGGAAACAGTAGATATGAGGTTAAAGACCTGACCATATTTGAGCTCTTGAAAGCTACCAACAACTTCAGTCAAGCTAATATTATTGGCTGCGGCGGGTTTGGTCTTGTCTATAAGGCTGTCTTGGACAATGGGACGAAACTGGCGGTTAAGAAACTCACCGGAGACTATGGTCTGATGGAGAAAGAGTTCAAGGCGGAAGTAGAAGTTCTGTCCAGAGCCAAACATGAAAACCTGGTCGCTCTACAAGGCTACTGCGTCCATGATAGTGCCCGGATACTTATCTACTCGTTCATGGAAAACGGAAGCCTTGACTATTGGCTGCACGAAAATCCAGACGGTCCAGCTCAACTGGATTGGCCTAAGAGACTTCACATTATGAGAGGAACAAGTTGTGGACTAGCATACATGCACCAGATATGTGAACCACACATAGTACACCGAGACATCAAGTCCAGCAACATCCTTTTGGACGGAAGTTTCAAGGCCTACCTCGCAGACTTCGGCTTGTCAAGACTGATCCTTCCATACCGCACCCATGTTACAACAGAGCTTGTGGGCACATTGGGTTACATTCCCCCGGAGTATGGACAAGCATGGGTAGCCACTCTGAGAGGTGACGTGTACAGTTTTGGCGTCGTGATGCTCGAGCTTCTCACAGGGAAAAGACCGATGGAGGTATTCAGACCAAAGATGTCGAGAGAAATAGTCGCATGGGTGCATCAAATGAGAAGGGAAGAGAAACCCGAGGAGGTGTTTGATCCATTGCTGAGAGAGAGTGGTCATGAAAGAGAGATGCTTCGTGTGCTTGACATAGCCTGCATGTGTGTGAACCAAAACCCAATGAAAAGACCAGTCATACAACAAGTTGTGGACTGGCTTAATGATGTAGACGCGGAGAACAGAAACCAAAGTAACAGAGAAGAAGCCGAAGAAGAAGAAACGACGTAACTTGTGTGCCTTTTTATACTTTCATCACACGTTCTGCATAAGTAAATATACACTTCATTTTTTTGGGGGGAGTCTTGTCAAGTGCAAATGTTAACCATCATTTTCTTGTAAATTAAAAGTTTTGATGGTCATAGAAGCTTTGATGATGTAAAGAACATGGGAACGTATGAAGCTTGTAGCTTTCCAAAACGAGTTCTTTATAAACATACATGCTCAAGTCATAGAATTTCGAAACTAATTTACCAAAATCAAAATGGGTTTCCCCCTATCATGCTCTCAGAATACGACTGAAAAAAAAATCAAAGTGAGGTTTCTAAGCGGCATTTTAACGAATACTTGGTGTGCACTGTTACCTAAGAGACATCGAGCTAAAAAAAAAGGCAAGACAAAAGAAAGCAAAGAGTAATATGACGCACGAGAAAGAGGAAGCAAAAGAAAGATGAGAAGCTGAGACATACCTAAACATCAATGGAGCGGAAGCAGAGACGAAGAGAAACAGATGTTTTGTCTAAAGAGAAAGCTTTTTTTTTTTTTGGATCAAAGAGAAAGCTTGTTTAATTTGAACTTTTCTTCAACCTGGATGTCTTAAGAAGCTAAAACGGTGTCGTTTAGGTGCGCTGCAACTAAACTTCTCTTTTGATATATGAAATAAAAAAAATTTGAGACCATAATAAAGAAAACATTGATCCCATAAGACCAACACGTTACATTGATGGAATATCTTATTGGTTAAACATTACATCTTTGTTATTAGTTATTACGAGGGAGAAACAATAAACTTGATAGGGAGCCAGCGAACAAAAAGATCTAATTAATCTGGTTTAGATTAAGATTAACAAGCAATGTCAGTTTGGTGAACCATGTCAAGGGAACATTGATTGAAAATAAAAATCTCCAACAAAACTTGTTTTTTCTAAGTCACTTGTGAAGCACGTAAGCAGGTACGGTAGCCAAAACCCTAATCCATGTTGACGGGGGAAACGGCCCACAACTCCACAAGAGATTCTAGAGGTGTTGAAACCCAACCAAAAATGAAATTTAGCAGAAACATAACTATATATATATATATAGCCATATAACTCATATATATTGATAATTTAGTCATCGTGATCAAAGTAGGAGCGGAGGAGCATGGTGGCACAACAGCGGAGTATATAGAGACGGGCACGATGCTGTTTCACCAACGATGAGCATTTGGCTGTGAAGCTATTAATCCTTGTTTTGGAGTTAGGGTTTTTCTTTGCCGGAAACTCAGCCATGGACTTCAAATTCAAGTGTCTAATCTCACTAGATATGAGGATATAGCTCTACTATATATAGCTGCATCTGATCTCGAATTTGGATTTACATAGAAAATGGAGTTATTGAATAATGAATGATAAGGGCTAAAAGGGGTTTCGTAGAAACCAAGAAACCGAAGATTTTCTTGGATATGAAGGAACCTCAAGGGGATTGAATCTGGTCTCGACAAAATCCATGGATTTGTCCGAGACGGAATAACTCGCTGTACGAGTACAGGATTTACTTGTAAGTTGTAACATATATATGTAATAATATCATAGGGCAATTTTCTTAAATAGCATTTTTAAGTTTTATCACAAAAATAGCTCTAAAAAAATAAAATGATCAAAATAGACTTTTTTTTTTGAAATTTTGATTTTTTTAAAAAAAAAATTTGAAACCCTAACCCCAAACCCACCCCTTTACTCTAAACCCTAAAGTCCAAATTAGTTAACCCTAGAGGTATAAATGCATATAAATAATTTTTTTAGCTTCAAAAAAAACATTTTGATCATTTTCTTCTTTAAAAACTATTTTTGTGATATACAAACTAAAAGGACTATCTAAGGGAATTTTTCAATATTATATTATTTAATCATATAATTCATTATATCTATCATACTAGTATTTGAATTTCAAGATATATCCATTATCAGCAGAAAAAAAAGAGTTAACATTTGTCTGTCTATCATATACAACTTTGGGTTATGTGTACTTTATTCCGATACCAAATGTTGAATTTTTTTAGTTTTTTTTCTTTAGTTTGTTTCTTAAAGGTTCTTTTAAAAAAAGGTCTTGATATACGTACACTTTATTAGTTAGCATTATCAATTTCAGATTTTAAAAAGTATTTATTAACAATAATTATATTTTTAAATTTCTATTGGTTTAAAATTTGGTAAAATAGTTTAATTTTATAAAGCTTATACTAAATGATTTCTTAGTATGTAAAAAAATCCTTTAAAATATCTTTCAGCAACAAAGTAAGTAAGTATTAGTATTGTTTTAATCGAGTAGTCTAGTTGTTGTTTGTTCGATGTATGTCAACGAGATGTCTAACAAAGAAGTTTCTAGGAAGATTTGTGTACAAAAAGTTCTTTGCACCTTTTTTTTTTTTTTTTGCCTCGAACAAGTTACATGTTCCTGACTTTCAGTAAGATAGGCCTAAACCCCCATTGATTCGGCCGCAAGAGATATGCTAAAGTCAAAAGCTCAAAAAGCTTAAAATTTAAGTATTTTGGTTTTGAATGGATGCGTATGCTTGTAGCTTCTGAATACTTACGCTTGTGAAAATTGATGATTACGCGGGAACTGAGATGCCGGTTTAACAATATGAAACCTTCATGTAAGTTACTATTAGTATTATATTTATTAGATATTTTAAGAGACACTATATGTGGAAGATAATATTCGATATCCATGTTGAGAAACCCTTAATTCTTGAAAACATTAGCTACGAATGGAAAACCAATGCAATTCGCATGACATATTAGAACACTTCCAGTGAAAAATTCTTACCAAAAGTTTTTTAATATATATCATATATGTGTATATATATAAAAATGTTTGGTTGAATTTTTCGTAGTTTTAAAAACTCACAATTAAATAATATATATATATACATATATGTATATTAAAAACTTTTGGTAAGAAGCTCTGGAGGTGTTTTTAATGTTTCTACCGCTAAATCCAACCCTGCGTACAACAGTAAAAGTAAAAGATTAATTAGTCTTTCATTTGTATTTCATCTGTATTTTACTTTTGACAAACAAAAAAAAAACAATTCTACTGGCCATAGAGAAAACTAGGTAAGCGAATGGCTAACCAAAGGAAATTTTTGGTAAATTACATTACAAGTATATAACGATATTGAATATAGAATTTCATGTTTGAAAACAAAACTTTTATTTTACTTATTCTGACAGTAGAGAAAAGATTACGTGCATGCGTAAGTGCGGGTATTAATCTCAACCCTTTATTTTAGGCCATGGATCCGGATCTTAGGCTTTTACATTACAAAATCATTCTTAGTCCTAACTTCTCAACACGAGAAGTAGAAGAAGTTATAACATCGGTAGTAACAGCATTAACGACTTTGATGAATTTGAAAAACATTGTCTTAGCCACATCATTAGTGAGAACTAGTTGTGAACTGTCCAAAGGTCCTGGAATGGCTCCCACGTTTCCACTAGAAGTAGTGAATCTATATATGTTTGCTTTTCCTTCTTCTCCCACTTTCTCTATCTTAAACCGGCTGCTTCGTCTCCTCGGGTTACCACCGATTTGAATTGCAGGCTCTTCTGGAATCAGTCCTGATCCATCTACCTCCCAGAACTTGGAGATGTCCTTGCAGACGTTGGACTTGAACTCGATGGTTATGTCGGAATTTGTGCGGACAACGGCGAATGGTGGGGGAGGGATCAACCTCGGTGGGAATGAGAAGCTAACACGCACGCCCGATTCGCCTGAAAATGCTTCGGTGATGCCAAGTAGACAAAGAGGGATTTGAGCAGCGAGTGGGAGAAGACCACCTCCGTTATTCCCGGTGTTGACTGGTTGGATGAAGTATTGATCATTGATTCGAACTCTGTTTCCGTCGGTGTCCTTCACTGATTCTTGTCCGTGGGTGCAGGCAGCTGCAGCCAACAGGAGAGTGATGAGAAAGGAGACTAATGGGAATGATGACATGATTGTGATTGTGATTTTGTTTGAGTGAGTTGAGGTATAGAGACCAGACACAATGTATCGGTATTTATAAGAAGTCTTGCAAGTAAATTCAAAACAGCTTAATGTTTTTAGGAAAGGTTTAAAACCGCTTGTGACAGTACAAAAAAAAACATTAACCTTTCATTCATTCACGTGATGGGTTGGTTTTAGCAGTGAGTAATGAAAATAGGGGTTTAGACTTTATGATATTCAATTCAAACTTCGATTTGTTAGCACGTGGAACATGCAAAACATTCATGTTAACTAACATATAAAGGACGATCAAATAATTAAGGCCAAGAGGACAATACTTTTCTTTGAAAAAAAGAGAGACGTATGAATTATTCTATATTTTTCCTCTCTCTGATAATTGCTTAAATTGAATAAAAAGTGAAACCAAATTCTTCCCGCACGACTATCATTTTTCTGAAAGAAAACTAATGTGCGATGAAGAAACGAAATTTCAGTAATAAGAATAATCCAGTTTTGTAAATGACCGTGCATAAATAAGAAGAAGAAGAAGAAGAAGAGATGGCATGGGTTGAGTAAAATAACTTGTCTTTATGAATTATGCAGAAGTAGAGACATTTTGCATAAGCATCTCCAATGCTAATTTTCACATGAATATATATCTTATGAGTAACGAGAAAAAATGGAATTGTTATTTATTAGATGGATACTTCAAATAATAGAGAATTTCCATGTAGAGATGCCTGAAAATCATATACTTTATGCTAATCAATTCAAATTTCGATGTATTAAAACCCGCTTGTGACAGTAATAGAAAGAAAAAAAGATTTAACCTTTCATTCATTCTCGTGGTGGGTCGGTTTTAGCAGTGATAGTTGAAAACAGGGGTTTACACTTTATGCCAATCAATTCAAATTTCGATGTTTACCAAGAATTGTTTTTTTTTAGCACGAGGAACATGCAAAACAGTTCATATTAACTAACAAATAAAGGATGTTCGATTTATTAATGGGAAGAAGACAATACGTCAATCAAAGTGGTACGATGGGGAAACTCAATGCTAGAAACACATTGAAATTTACTCCATCTGTTTCACAAAAAATGTCACCATTTGCATACTTCTTCCGTTTCATATTACTTGTCGTTCTAGGTTTTTTCACACATATTAAGAAAACATATGATTTTGTATATTTCCAAAATAAAAACACAATTACCTATAAACCTAACAATAATTCAACCAATAGAAAAATAAAAACACAATTACCTATGAATCTTATTAATGAATTTTGCATTGAAACTCTAAAACGACACTTATTTTGAAACGAAAATTTTTCCCTACAACGACAAGTAATATGAAACGGAGGGAGTACTAATTAAGAAAATGATTGAAATTCATTAATGTTTTTAATAATGGTAGTTTTTAACCAATAGTATTTTAGATAAACAAAAATATTTATAAAACCAATACATTTTGCAATAAACATTAAGCTAAAAACATCAATAGATTATATTGAAAATGAAAAATGACACTCTTTCTGAAACAAAAATAAAACCTCAAAACGACACTCTTTACGAAACGGAGGGAGTATTAATTTTACAGAAAACTCAACTTAAAGTTTTTTAGAAATTTTAAATTAAATTTTCCATAAAATTAATAATTTCACAATTAGATACTAATATTCATACCTTTTATTTATTTTTATAAATAGTTTTGGCATAATGATTGATGGTTTCTAATAAATTTTAATTTTTTTCTAATAAACTTCATCGATATCTATCATTGATTTCATAAGTATTTTCATTTTTTTATTAATATTATAATTTTTAAAACAAATTAAAATTTGTTTCAATATAAATATCAATTTCTATTTTAGTATAAATATTAAACACATTTTCTAATTTTTACTTTTATTTTTACTTAAATAGTAAAACCAAACAATATTAATTAAAGCTCAACTAGAAAAGTCATTTTAATATGTGTGCAAAATATTGAAATGGAGGAAATATTTATTTTTGATTTTGTTTTCCTTTCAGATACTTTGTACGTAAATATGATTTGTCTCCCCCTCTTATTTTTGTTATAATTTCAGTTTGACCTCAACTTTTTCGAGTTCGATAGTACGTATCAGTTCTACTGGCCCATAAAGAAATTTACGTAAGCGAATGGCTAACTAAAGGAAATTTCTAAGGTAAGCTTCAACAATATCACAGTGATTTTAAAATAAATAAATTTGGAGTTCACTTTTAATAGAATAGACATATGATTACTGGACATCGAATTTCATGTTTGAAAACATAATTTATTCTCATAGTACAAAAAAAGTATACGAGCAAGCGTACTTGCGGCCGGGTATTAATCTCAACCCTTTACATTTTGGCCATGGACCGAGTCTTTGGCTTTAGTCATAACTTTTCAACACGAGAAGTAGAAGTAACAGCGGTAGTAACATCTCTAATGAATTTCACGAATATGGTCTTAGCCACATCATTAGTGAGCACTAGTTGTGGACTGTCCAAGTCCCCTGAGATGGCTCCAACGGTTCCTCTAGAAGTGGTAAACTTGTAAATGTTCGTTTCTGCTTCTTTTCCAGCTTTCTCTATATTAAACCAGCTATTACGTCTCCTCCGGTTACCACCAATGAGAATCTCAGCCTGGTCTGGATTCTGTGGGAACTCATCTACTTCCCAGAACATGGAGATGCCATTGCAGATGTTGTTGGACTTGAACTCGATGGTTATGTCGGAGTTTGTACGGACAACGGAGAAGGGGAGGGGAGGTATCAACCTCGGTGGGAATGAGATCCTAACCAGCACGCCCGATTCACCAGGAAGTGCTTCGGTGATGCCAAGTGGACAAGAGGGAAGTATAGAAGCAAGTGGGATAAGACCACCTCCGTTAATCCCTGTGTTTATCGGTTGGATGATGTATCGTTGATTGATACGAACGTTG
The DNA here is from genome assembly GCA_012274485.2 of Sinapis alba. Classification (NCBI taxonomy): domain Eukaryota; kingdom Viridiplantae; phylum Streptophyta; class Magnoliopsida; order Brassicales; family Brassicaceae; genus Sinapis; species Sinapis alba. Next base: position 946,903 of record MU105626.1, on the reverse strand, counting down.
TTTCCGTCGGTGTCTGTCACAGCTACTTGTCCATGGGTGCATGCAGCTGCAGCCAAGAGGAGAGTGATGAGAAAGGAAACCAATGGGAATGAGGACATGATTGTGGTTGATTATGATTGTTATTTATTGTTTGAGTGAGTTGAGTTATAGAGACCAGAGACACATTGTTCGGTATTTATAGGAAGTCTTGCAATTAAATTTAAAAATCATTTATTTTAGCTGCTTGTGACAGTAATAAGAAAATATTAGTGTTTCATTTGTGTAACCTCTATATTAATCAGCTTTTAACAGTATTTTTTACGCACGTCACGTTCTGATCATTCATTTGTTCTCGTGATGAGTTGGTTTTAGCAGTGAGGGTTGAAAATAGAGGTTTACAGTATATGCGCTAATCAACTCAAACTTCAAGTTTCAGCACGAGGAACACGCGAAACGGTTCATGTTAACTAACATATAAAGGATGATCAAATAATTGATGGGGAAGAAGCCAATACGTCATACAGAGTGATAAGCTGGGGTAAAAAGTAACCAACGTATGAATCTTGAGTCTTTCTAAACATCTCTGTTTTTTTCCTTTTTCTATTAAATAGTTTTTTTTTTGTTAAATTGTAAATATCATAGAAATGAAATGAATTTTTTTACCAAATAAAGATTATAAATATTCGTTTAGCGTAATAACATATCCATAAAAGAACTGAAGGTGTTGCGAAGTCTTCTAGCTGAGATTATGTTCTTTATTTCTCTATCTATTCCGTGGAAGATAATTGAAGCAGAAATCGGATCTGGTTGTAGATAAGATTGTTTCTCTGCTTCCAAATGTAAAAAAACAAGCGTATGCGTAACCAACTTCCGTAATAGAGTGAGCCAAGAAAGTGGATTATGTAGCCAACTTCTGTTAAATAGTTGACGTAAAAGATTAAAGTTAAATTCTTTCTGCCGGACTATCACGTTTTTTCAAGAAAACTAATGAGTCATGACAAACGAAAATTTCAATAGTAAGAATTTAACTTTAATCTTTTACGTCAACTATTTAAATAACCGTGACATGAATAAGAAGAGATGAGTTGAGTAAAACTTGTCTCAATTATGGAATTACACAGAAGTAGATAGCAAAATACAGAAACAAAAAAAAAAACGGAAAGGGAGAAAGTGGATTATGTATGGTGTATTAATTTACTGATGAGTGAAAGGGAAAATAAAAATAAAAATAAAAATAGGAGACTTGGAGTTGAATTTAAGTTTTTTTAAGGTTAGGTTTAACAAAAAAACGGAATAGGTCATTAGAATTTAGAACTATTGGATATTGGTTTAAGTGTAAAGTTATATCTCATAAAGCCCCGGAAACACAAATTTATTTGATTTATCATGAAAGTAAAGACGAGTTCACATACATGCGTGCGGGTATTATCTCAACCCATTATTCATGGCCATGGACGAGTCTCAAGCTCTTTTTTACAATCTTACATGATCTTGACTAGTAAAATGGGAACATCCTTAGACCTAACTTCTCAAGACGAGAACTAGAAGTAGTAGCCGTAGTAGCAGCATCAACATTAACCTTCACGAACTTGACGAATAAGGTCTTAGCCACATCATTGGTGACAATTAGCTGTGGTGCACTTAACCAAGCTCCTGGGATGGTTCCAACGGTTCCATACGAGGTGGTCAACTTGTAAGTGTTTGCTCCTGTTGCTTCTTCTATCTTAAACGAGCTATTTTGGGCCGTGCGTTCACCACCGATGATAATGGCAGGCTCCTTGGCAGCGGATGAGGAAACATCTACTGCCCATAACTTGGAAAGCTCGTTGCATACAGGCCAGACATCGGACTCGAACTTGATGTTAATAGAGGTAGATGTGGAGATGTAGTCTGTTCCGACAAAAACTGGATAATACTCGAAGCTAACGGGCAGGCCCGGTTGGTATGGAAGAAGTGTTTGGGTGATGCCAAGTGGACAAAAGGGAAGTATGTTAATGGCGGCTGGGACAAGACCACCTCCGTTGTTAGTATCGGTCTTAACCGGTTGGATGAAGTACTTTGCACCGATCTTAACTGGATTTCCGTTGGAGTCTTTCACCTCTTCAATGCCGTGGGTGCAGCAGACAGCTGCAGCCAACAGGAGTGTGAGGAGAAAAGAAGTCTTCATTTTGATTGTTTTGTGTGTGTTTTGGGGTTTGAGTGAGTTGAGTTGTAGAGAGCAAACAGATTATACCTGTATTTATAGGAAGTTTCTGCAGGTTAAATTTAAAAAACTGCGTGGTGCATGTGACAGTAAAAAATTCTCTGCGGTAAATAAAGCCTAAAGGTAGCTTTAAATACTTGTTGGCTCTTTCCTCATCTCACATTATGATCATTCCCGTGATATGGTTTGGCTTCTAGTACAGTGAGAGTGAGAGTTGTAAGATCATCCGCAATCGTGTACTCCGCAATATATATATCAACCGATCGCGGGTTGACACGTGTTACAAATATGCAAAAATTGATTCTAATTTATGGATTTTAAAGATTAAATAATTAAGTTTTGGTAGGATCCACTAATTATTTAATTATTTTTCCGTTAAAAATTCTTTTTTAAGGATCTCCATTGCGGCTGCTCTTAAGATGGTGTTAGGCTTTAGACTCTATGGTAACTGATTCGAAATTCAGTTTTCAGCACGAGGAAAATGCACAGTGGTGCATAGTAACTAACATAGAAAATAAAGACGAACGATAACACTATCAATAACTCATGGCAAGAACACAAGATTCCAAATCAAAGAGATAACATCTCTGTTCCTGGCCGCAATTGTTTCTCTATTAATTTTCATAAGCTTTTTAGCTGAAACAAGAATCACAAAATGATTTCTACATTTCTGCAAGCAAACAAAATAAGTGACCACAATACAAAATTAAAGAAAATTCACAATTCAAATTTATAACCAGAGAGCGACACGTATCCAAGACAAGGAAGAAAACAGTAGATTTTTTAAAAAATGTCTTGATGGATTATACTCGAGAAGCGAGGAAAATGCAGAAACATTATGCATTAATTAGTGGAGTACCATATCCTAATTTGTCTGGAAATTAAAACTCCACACACACATACGACATCAAGGATTTACAGTTGCAAGACACATGTTCCCTACTCTAATCATGAGTGGGCACAAACTAGGTACTTAGTATTTTTGGTATACTTAATACTCGACTTAATTTGTACAAGTAATAAAATTTTGGATTTGCATTAATTTTTTAAAATGAGTATTTACAGTTTCAAATACTTGCTGAAAATAGTAAACTTGTAAATTACTTATATTGATTTATTACTTGTTATTTGTAAAATATTTATAAATTATTTGATAATCATTTGTAAATTATTTCATAATTGGTTTAAATTAAAACTAAACAGCTTTACTATTTATAAATATATATTTCATTGTTTTCTATGCTTTAATCTATTTGGGGAACAAAATATATTTTAAAAAACTCTAACATACTTATAAATGTATTTTGTATGCTTGATTTGCTTATGGAATGGAAATATAAACAAGTTATTTCACTATGATATAAGAAAATGTATATTTGTTCATTATTAAAAATGAGTGACAAGAAAACAATACTAAATAGTTACTTTATTTTAATACTTAATACTTGTATAATACTTGTAAGTATTTATATGTTATTTGACTTGGGTTGTTGCCGATGGCCCGATGTGTAAAAACTTTCATAACTCATAAATGATACAAACGGGCCTAATCAGTCTGGCCCAAATGATACGGAGATTCGCTCTCTCTCTCTCTCTCTCTCTTTAGCTAATCGAGTGGACTTTAAGGAAAATGATTTTTAGTGTCATACTCTTGACCCGATTCGATTAAATCTATCGGCCCAGGTGTTTATAATTTTTTTGGATTTGATTTAGATAATTTAGTGAAGAAATCAAAATTACTATTCTTTTTATTATTTTGGTTCAAAATTAATTAGGAATTATAGTTTCTTTTTTGAGTAACAGGAATTTTAGTTTGTCTTCAATTTTTTTGATTCTGTTCAAACCTTTTATCCGGTTGTAAAGTTGTAACAGTCAGTCAACACTTAAAAGCATTTTTATTATTGGAAAATCTCAAAAAGTATTTCATAAATTGCATATTAATATTTTACATATATTTTATCAAATAATCAAATTTCTTTTCAAGTAAAACATTTACACAGTGACATTTGTTAGTAGTATCTCAAGAGTTTCAAGTTTTTTTTATAGGAAATACTCCCTCCGTTTCATATTAGTTGTCGTTGTAGGGAAAAATTTTCGTTTCAAAATAAGTGTCGTTTTAGAGTTTCAATACAAAATTCATTAATAAAATTCATAGGTAATTGTGTTTTTATTTTTCTATTGGTTGAAATATGGTTAGGTGTATAGGTAATTGCGTTTTTATTTTGGAAATATACAAAATCATATGTTTTCTTAATATGTGTGAATAAACCTAAAACGACAAGTAATATGAAACGGAGGGAGTAGTGTTTTTTCCAACCTTTTCTTAAAATTGTCTTTACTGATGAGATACTGATTTAAAAACTCGTTTAAGGCTAATCGGTGACGTGGCGATCATTAAATCATAAACGACAGGTAAGGTATTTAGTGAACGACCATCAGTTGACTGAGACGTGCTAAAACGGCAAGATGTTTATATTCGGAGGAACAAATGGATCCTATTGGCTAAAGCACGTCACGGGACAAACGAAATAAATATTCCCAACACGCGCCGACTAAACGTGGCGCGTCGTGCTGAAATGTCAAAACGAAATTAAAAAATGAGGCATTGAAACTAACGCATTCATTTCATGACTTTTGCTTAATAAGAGCCGATCTTCAGACACAATAACAAACAACAATGGGGTTTTGAGAATTGTCCGAAAGACGCAAAAAAAAAAAAAAACGTGTTTACCGTGAAAGGATCTATCTTCACGACCCTGTTTGATTTGCTTTTTATATATTTTTATTTCACGATAATGGGAAAAGGCGCAATCAAAGAAGAAGAAAGCGAAAGGAAGAGACAAAAATGGCGATGGCCTTTGGCGGCTTTGGTCGTTGTCTTATTAGCAGTTGCTGTTAGCTCTCGAACCGCTTCTAATGTCGGTTTCTTCTTCACCGATCGTAATTCTTGCAGCTGCTCACTTCAGGTTCGTGATTAGTGATTACTCTCTCTATCTTTTTGCTTCATTCTGATAACGGAATGTGGACAAATGGATCTTAGTTACATGTTCGTGTCTGAATTTGATGAACTTTGTTTCGTGTTGAAAAGAGTTAAAAGGTCAAAGCTTTGGTCTTTTATGGCGATGTGATGGATTCAAGATGATATAAAAACTGAATCTTTTTGATGACATTGTTGATATATACTAGGGAAGTGGTAAATACAAAGGTATGGTTGAGGACTGTTGCTGTGATTACGAAACAGTGGACAATCTCAACAGTGAAGTTTTGAATCCTTTGCTTCAAGATCTCGTCACTACTCCATTCTTCCGTTACTTCAAGGTTTGATTCTTTTCTTTGATGTTACTCTTCCGAACAGTAGCTAATTAAAACATTGTTTTTACAATCCTCTCTAATGTCTGGGCAGGTCAAACTGTGGTGTGATTGCCCGTTCTGGCCAGACGATGGGATGTGTCGTTTACGTGATTGCAGTGTCTGCGAATGTCCTGAGAATGAGTTCCCTGAACCTTTCAAAAGGCCATATAACATCGCAGGTCTTCCGTCTGATAATCTGATTTGTCAAGAGGGGAAACCACAAGCTGCTGTTGACCGTACTATAGATAACATAGCGTTCAGAGGTTGGGTCGAGACTAATAATCCATGGACGCATGAGGATGACACAGATAACGGTATGTAGTTAACTAAAACAGTTGATGCACCAATGTATATGTGATGATGATTTGGTATTGACGTATGTCCAGGTGAGATGACTTATGTAAATCTTCAACTAAACCCTGAGAGGTATACTGGTTACACTGGACCTTCTGCTAGAAGGATTTGGGACTCTATATACTCAGAGAACTGCCCAAAATGTGAGTTTCTCTCCTTCTCCATGGCTTTAGTATTGTGAGATAAAAGACTTGTAATGTGATGTGTTTACATGCAGATTCATCTGGAGAGACATGTCCAGAGAAAAAGGTTTTGTACAAACTGATATCAGGTCTTCATTCTTCAATCTCCATGCACATAGCTGGTGATTATCTTCTTGATGAGTCACGCAACCAGGTTTGTGTGTTTCTGAGCAAGTATCTCAACTCATGAACATGTTTATGGTTCATGACTGACATGTTTTTCGTTGAAATGCAGTGGGGACAGAACATCGAGCTGATGTATGATCGTATTTTGAGACATCCAGATCGTGTCAGAAACATGTACTTCACGTATCTCTTTGTTCTACGTGCTGTCACTAAAGTGAGTTAACTTCTTTGCATGTGGCATGCCAAATCTGAACAATCTTACTGACTCTTACAACGTTTCATTCATAGGCAACAGCGTACTTGGAGCAAGCAGAGTATGACACAGGAAACCATGCAGAAGATCTGAAAACACAGTCATTGATTAAACAATTGTTGTACAGTCCTAAACTCCAAACAGCATGTCCTGTTCCGTTTGATGAAGCTAAGCTGTGGCAAGGTCAAGGTGGACCTGAACTGAAACAGCAGATTCAGAAACAATTCAGGAACATAAGGTTCGTTTTCCTTACTTGAAAACGACACACTCATAGAGCTTGATATGTGGGCTAACTAAGTTATGTATGTGTTTTGCAGTGCACTGATGGATTGTGTAGGTTGTGAAAAGTGTCGGCTTTGGGGGAAGCTTCAGGTTCAGGGTCTCGGGACAGCATTGAAAATCCTCTTCTCTGTTGGAAATCAAGACAAGGAGGGTGACCAAACAGTGAGTTTCTTAACGTGTACTCCGTATATTACATCGTTTTCAACATAAGCATTGATGATCTGAAATATTCTCTTTTCCAGCTGCAACTGCAACGTAATGAGGTGATTGCATTGGTGAACTTGCTCAATCGTCTCTCTGAGTCGGTTAAAATGGTTCACGATATGGGACCAGACGTAGAGAGGCTAATGGAGGATCAGATAGCTAAGACATCAGCTAAACCTGGTAGATTAAGAAGAGTATTGGATTTAGCTTTCTCCTTCTGGTGAATAATCTTCGAGCTGTCCAGCTTTTAGGCATTCATGCTGAATCAAATGGATAGTCTTCGTTGTAACAATTAAAGAAAAAGAATATCATTATACAAACTCAAGATTTTGAAAGAAGAATAGAGATTCTTGAGGTAAAAGTAACCTATATATATATATATATATACCTTATTAGTAGCTCTTGATGCCCTCATAAACATAAAAACAGAGCTTTTAGTCTTCTTGGCATATTAGACTTAAGACTCGCTTCTCTCCAAACCTAGCCTAGTGGTAATGATCAAGCCTCTGTTCTTGAATGAAAAGCCAAATCTTAAAATCATTTCATTGTTTAAAACACACAAAGAACGCTTAACTCACTATACAGTAGATCAAACAAAATCCACAAACCACACAGGAGGATGATAATAAATCAATCATCCTCCGATCATTTAAATTGGATGGAACAAGTTAAGTCATCAGGTCATAAAGAAAAAAAAAACAGTTTTAATAGTTTCAGATCCATCTCTCTTTCTCCTTCTGCGTCTGTTTCAATGGTGTCTCTTTTAAACCTGCCTTGCGAGCATTTGTTAGCAGAACTCTATGAGCTAACTTCCCTCTGCTTCCTATAGACAGTCTAACTTTCTCCATTCCGACATTAATGCCACCTCTTCTCAGCGGTTGCTGTTGCTGTCTCGGGGTAGAAGATTTTGTTTGCATTCTCTTTTGCATGCTTCGTCTTAGTATGCTGCTCAGCATCTTCCCGTTACTTTTATGCAACTTAGGGCTGATGCATGGAACTTGGTTAGTGCCGCTCTTTTCATCAGGGGAGTTTGTGATGGTAGCTTGGCGTGATGGCCGTAATGGCGAAGTTGATGTGATTGGGAGGTATGGCATTGGGGCAAGAGTACTCCTTCTTGGAGCTGGAGCTGGTAGAATACGTTTTGGACAAACGGAGAATCTTCCTGTTCTCTTTGGTATTTGCAATCGGTCAGCCATGTCTGGATTGTTCTCCTTTTCAGTGAAGTCATTATACTTGAGGCCACCGTTAGGTAAAGGAGGTAGATCGTAGCTGGAGGTGCTCACTGTTTCTTTCGAAGATGCTGTTTCATTTGAGGTCTTGTTGCTTCCCGAGAGTATGTTCGCAAAAGGTGGCCTCTTTGAGGTGTTGGTTTCATCTTCGTTCTGCTGTTTTGTCTGCTGCTCAGCAATCTTGGTGTCTACATGTTGACGAGCCAGCTTCCTCTCTACCAGCAATTGCGTTTCAAGCTCTTTTATCTAGCAAATAAAGTGATTTGTGATGGTTTCAGCAAAGATGAAAAATGTTGTAACCCATGTTCTTGTGGTTATGGTGAGTATTGGTTTACCTTTTCTTGAAGGGTTTTGTTCTTAGTGTCTCGTTCCTTGACCTTTGCTTCTAAACCAAGCATTGTTTCCTCCATTTTCCTTATCTGTTCGTCTTTTCCTTTCATGTCTTGTTTCCATTTTTCAACCTAATAAAAAAAAAATCACAACACAGAACAACACTTGAATGATTTGCTAAACACATATATGGAGATGTCTTCTAGCTTACCATTTGCTTGTATTTCAAGAGTTCAGTATTGTCTAGCTGCTTCTTTGCAGGCCCCAACTCTATCCCTCTAACTCTGCTAGCAAAATTCAATGAGCATAGCGTTTCGCTGTTGTCCTTCTCGTTAGGACTGATCTGTACAAACATGAGGGTCTTCGAATCTCCTCCTGTCAAATACCAGTCAATCTTCATCGTAAGCTCCATAACAGAAAAGTCAAGTGTAACATATGTAAAGCAAAGATATTGATTGCTGATTTGAGAACAAGGTTAAAGTACCTAGAGAATCTTGAAGTAAGTGAGTGAGCTTCGAGTTTCTGCAAAGACAATGCAAACCAGGAGACGAGAGTCAAGTTTGATGAAAATTGGTGACTGAAAGGAAAATGAATGTATCATATTGACCTGAAAGGAATGTGTGAGCTTTTGTTGGCAAGAGCATATATGACGTCACCAAGAGCAGATAAAGATTTGTTGATGTTTTGGGTCTCCTTGAGCCGCTCTCCTTGCACTTCTGTCTTTGCAACCCGTTCGCTTCCTGCTAAATCAACTAACCACAGTTTGCTCTTTGTGCATTCTCCATTCAACAAATTCTCCCCTTTAACCATCACGCAGTGAATGCTGTGCAAAGAAGAAAAACTACAGTTGGGTAGCTGATCATCGGAGAAGATTTCTGAAAAGGAAATTGTACTACAAATAAGGTGTGCTGACCAGTGAGATCTGCTGCTGTGCTCATTGGCCGTCGTCTTCCCAACAGCCCTCGCACTACTTCCTGTTTTCAACACATCCCAAACCTCCTCTATGGTTGACACGCGTGCTTCGACCAATCCTGGTACGTGGTTGCTTCCTTCATTCACTTGCCTTATCTCAAACCTGAAAAGAACCGTGATATGAATTTCAGTTGATGGATGTCAAACTAAGCAGAAACCATTTTGCCGACCTTTAGTTCGAAAACAGCAAAAAAGTTACTTTATAATGTCTTTCCTGAAAACATTAAGTTATAATCATCGAGTCTTAAAACCATGGAGCTTGCATGCTTAACTATCTACAAATCTTGTGTACCTGTACCTTTTCGCTGCAGATGCATTTTGTGAGGCAGGGACCAACAAATCTCTTATTTGCTCGTTGTAAACTTCCAAGACACTGACCGAGATCTCATAACTGTAGCGGTTTTCTCGTTCTTTCATTATTTCGAACAGATTTTTCAATGTTCTATAATTTACACCACGGTTATCTGGAGTTCCCTCCATGGTAAAGGTTTTCCCAGTACCAGTCTGGCCATAGGCAAAGATACAAACGTTGTATCCATCAATGACCGACGTAGCAAAAGGAGCAGTATCTTCAAAAACATCCGCTATAAAAAAACAAGAAACAACATGTTATGAGATGATGATTCCTGCAAGGAAAGTAGCAAAGGGTGATAATGGGTGCCAAAAATCACCTTGGGAAGCGTTAGGACCAAAGACAGAATCGAACTTGAAGCTTTTCTTAGGAAACCCATTTGACATGACTATGACCTCCCCATTTTTGGTTGACTCAACATCGATTCCCATTGACACTTCTGCTTCAATTTCTTCAAAGTTTAGGGGGCGACACCTGCAAAAGACTCTGATGTTTCCTGGAAGAAAGAATGATCACTAGAAGTTGTTAGGCTGCCAATCTAAGAGGTCCCTCTAGAAGTTAATATTGGATATAAACACAAACCTTTTAGCTCTAGTATCTTGTTGTATAGTTCCTTCCTCTCCTTTTCTCCCTCTACAAATTTAGCTTTGAGATTTTCATGCAATTCTGCGTCATGCTTTACTGTCGAAAACAAATGTCAACGAATCAGATTAACAGGCACACAAATTCATAAATTCTTTATAGTGCTAATGGTGTGTCCAACTGACAGCAAGAACATGACTCACCTCTGGAGTGGATGTGAGAACTGAACGCGTTGATATCTTGGACTAGTGATTTGTATGTGGATGCCTCCTCCAACAGCTTAATTTGCTCCATTTTCATAATCTGAACACAGATACGTTAAAATGAGGCATAATGTTTTGCATGCTGATAGTATCTTAAGTTTGCTTTTGTGGACCTTCAGTTTTCTTGTCAAATCTCTTAATGAAGAGAACCATCTGCTCTTTTCTTTGACTTGCCCCTCCACAGCAAAAGCTAGATATAAACAAGTACGTCAGCTGTCACGCTTGCAATGAAGACGTAAGCAAAAGGAGAGGGATGTACATACCCAAAGAACCAACATGCATCGACTTGCGCATTAGCTCATTTTGAAGCTCATGGAGAGAATTCAATGCTTCTTCGCATTCTCTACTCTTTCTTTGATTCTCTTGTTTAAGTTCGTCAACCATTCTTTTCATGTCCGCCATCTCTTTCTTATGTTGCTCAAAGTCATTACTCATCTCGTGGGCCTCTTCTTCCGTCCTGCAGTCAACATTTTCCTAACAACAATACGATATTTTAATAATCTACAAAACTTGTATACACTCAAAACCAAACTAAAAACATCAAAGCCTGTGGAAGATCTCTTACTTGAGGAGGCAGAGACAGAACAGTGTCAGTTTTTCCTTTCACCGCTAGCACCCCAGTGTCTTCAACATCTGAAACAGAAACAATTGAAGCTTGATTTTAACCAAGTCTACAGTTATCTGGTTCCCAAGCACCGTATCAACCCATATATCTCACATGGAAAGAAAACCAAAACAAAACCTATTCAAAAACACAAAAAGGTTAGAAAGCAACATACAAGTACCCGTAGCCTCCTTCCTAATAGAAATGCCACATAGAATTGCGGCTCCTGTCACTCCTTCTAACCGTATAGATAACTCTCCTTCAAGGCCAACGAGCATCCTTAGATCAGACATCACAAAAGGTGTATTTGCTCCCACTTGAGAAAACAAATCAAGGCCGGATATAACCTGTAACAATCAAATCATAAATGATAGATATGTGATGAATAAAGAACACAAAGAAAATCTCAATTCAACGATGGCCTTGCCTTTGCTCCTTGAATAAATATATCGAAAACTCTAACTCCCGCAGGACCTTTAGTGAACTCAATTTCCGCAAAATACAAGTCGATGAAGTAATCCCCAGGATCCAACGACTGAAACGTGTAAGCAAAATCACCAACTCTAGCTGTTTGATACAACAAAAACTCCTCTTCGTTGCCAACAACAGTATCAGTCGCCACAGTTCCACCTCCACTGAAAAACTCATCTTTCAAGAAAGTCACATCAGCTACACTCACATCCTCGCTTCTACAACCCGAATTAATACTCATCACATGCGTCGTCGTGTTCCCAGGTGGAGAAGGCAACTCAAAGGAAGACTCAGGAGACAACTCAAACTCAAACGTTTGATTAACCGCTGAGAATTTCACAGATCGAGTTTCACGGCCATCGATACCGTTCTCTAGAGAAAGCTCAGTGGAGAATCTGAGTTTCTTAGCAATCTCCGGCGAATCTACATAGCTACCTCGAGGTACATCAGGCGAAGCGCTACAGTTAACTAGATCGGGAGATGCTAGATGAAACCCTAACGCTATGGGATCACTAGACTTCATCATCAACACAGGGCTTGATTGTTCCATATCAACATCTAACAATCAAAAATCCAGATTATAGTGTTAAAAAACTCTTCTGCGTTTTTCGGAATACATAAGCTACGAGTTGCGAATGACTTACCGTTACTCGATTCGCAATATGAATCCAGATCCGCCATTATCAGAGTCCTTGAGGTCGATCACTGTATCTTTTTCCTCCTGTAGAGAGTTTATTCAGAGATCGATGAGTATGAAGAAGAGCTTAAGGTAAGAATCGGATCTTCTGACGGTGATTTTAACTGTTTATAGACGACCGTTTGGTTCTTTTTACTCTTTGAAATTTGAAATTGATTTCCCGGGCAGACGGGCAATGATTGACCTCTTTTTTGCCGGGCAGGCTATAATTACTTATACCTGGGATTTATAACGGATTCCAAGTAGACATAACCGAAAACGAAATTAATTTTTTATATCTTTAGTTATCAAAGACAACTTGGATTGGGTATTTAGAATTTGGCCCAGTTAGTTCATTGTTCGTTTTGAGGAGTGAGGACGAGGCTTCAAGCCCAAATGCTTATACATTCAAAGGCTTTATACCAAAAATGTACAACTGTAAGAACATTTTTTACAAAATAGTTTTTTCCTTTGAATATGGTGTTCTGAATATTTTCAAGATGATTCTCGTCGGATTTTCACAAAAAAAGGCTTCTAATCAAAATCAGATTTTAGAAAACGGAATAGAAGAAAACATCAGAAATATGAGAATGATTATTGAAAGTTGTAAAAAGGTATAAATCAAGGGTAGATTTGTTTTGGACTCGAAGCAACATCATTTTTCATGCTAGTATATGTTGACCTATTTACTTTTAAAAATCTGAAGAATAATCAACAAAAAATAAGAAATTAATAAGAAATTGACTCAAATAAAATCTGAAGAATAAAATATTGCACTTCAAAAGAATCAATTCTTATTAATACTTTTCAAAACAGGGTTACATTGTTTCTTTTCTTCGGAGACCGGTTCCAAGACGGGCACTAAATAGTATCTCATGTTGAAACAAAACTAGACAAGGATGGTCTAAGTAATAGAATGTTCATTTAACTTAATATATACGCATATTCTAGAAAACGTATTTGGTTGGCTCACATTTGTTTTCTTTGAATTTGTACGTACCTGATTGTTAATGTTAATTTATAGTTCTTCAGTCGAATATAATTACTAAAATGCTAACTAATGATTACTGATGAATTAAAAAAATATGTACACTAATGCTCAAAGAACTTTCACCGGACTTTCATCGGTGATCATATAGTATATATATCTTCGAAGTTCCAAGACGCGCAACACATTACACATCTATCTGTAAATATTTATGATTGTATGCATCAGACATTAGTGGTACGGCTTAATTAATAATTAGAACAGCTGTATGTGATATGAAGTGAATCATATGATATGGAAGTACAACACGTCTTTGTCCTCTTACCGTACATTCTTTCTGGCAACTAGGGTAAAAGTGATCATGCGCCAGCCTATCATGTCATAACTCTTATTTATATATTATGCATTTTATTTCCTTAAACATATCCCATAAATGTGCATTACACAGAATGAAACGTGAAAGGTAATTATTTGGTTTTTTTCCAACTGTTGTTCTGACACATATCTACGTGTTTATGACAAAGATGGCATACAAATATAAGAGTATAAATAAGTTATTTGATGTGTTATTAACCAAGAACCTGTGTCTCAATTGTTTGTTCGAGTAAATAAAAGAACCTTCACGTAGGTCAAAATCACATACCTAATTACACCCTACGAATATTCTTGAGTGTTTTAGACTTCTAGTCATAGTAAACATTTTTAGATCAGTAAGGATATTTGACTTTATATATTATTAAGAATTTTTATATTATTATGGTTCTGGATGTAACACCGTATTTGAAGTTAAAATTGACAAAACTGAAAAGTAGTTTTGTAACCACGAAAGTTATGTTGTGATTAAACAAAAAATGCACAATATATTACCACCGACATATAGTTTACAACCAGAGACTTGTAAATTTTCGTGGAAGCTCTGAACTTCGTTAATTTACAAGTTTGAATTAACGCCGCAATGTGGTTGATTTACAAGCTCTGAATTTCGTTAGTTTTTTAGTCCAGTAAGTTCATTAATGTTTCTATTTCAAAAAGCCTAAATTTCGTTGCAAAAAAAAAAAAGAATGATTTATTGCATAGATTTTCATAAGACATTTCGAATTGGTGCATGCAGATTTATAAAACATGTATAATTATTGGTTGTAAAATTATTTATTTATTTTTTAACAATTACAACTTCATAACAAAGTAGCATTAGAAAAGATGTGTAAAATTGAACTTACTTTATTGGGTCACGAACAACAAGATTTAAAATATAAAATCCAATTTTGTACTCCGTTAATAGTCTTCCGCAACTTTACTGATTTTTTTCCTAGTGACCAAGAATGAAGACATACACAAAAGGAATATACTATAGTAGTATGAATAAAAAAAACTTTTGAAAATAAATTAAAAAAACTAATCTACGATGGATCCTAGCAATAATCTGAACAAGCTGTGTTTCTTCCCATCCTTCTTCTTCTCTCTGTACCTATATTGCAACGGAGACGAACAAGAAGAGACCGAAGAAGATGAGTAACAAGACGAGACCGATGTGGAAGATGATGCTGTTGATGAGCAGTAAGACGCCGTCGTTTGAGCTGTGTTCTTAGTGTAGTCGTAGTACTCTACCTTAGAGAGCCTCTCGGTGAGACATAGGGAACATACTCCAGGAGACTGTCTGTGTTTCGTGTGCTTCTTGCATGAGAAGTTATTGTCTGAGTTAGAATTTGGATTTGAGTTTGATCTCTTTCCTTCATGAGGGTTGTTTGATTTCATCTCTCTTCTTGTTCTTCTTGATCCACTGGCCATGAGGAAGATGCTTGCCATTGATTAGAATCTCGTGAGCTCTGTGTGTATTTAATGTTTCTTTTTACATTTGTTTTCCCCTCTCGTGATTGTATTTATAGGTGCTTTGTGTTGTTAATGCAAAGCTGGTTTTGATTTTCCATGAAGTTTCCAAGACCTTTCTCTTCTTTTCTCTTAAACATTTTTCTTTTCTAAAAAAAGCGAGAAAAAAACTTTTTTCTTTTAATTAAAAAGACTAAAGAAATAAATGTTTTGGAGAAATCAATGTAGAATGGCCCCACATATTTTAATTGATTTTCCGTCTTAATTTTTTGTCTTTTTGGTCAAGGATTATTTATTTGTGTTTAGCAGTGATACAATAGTAACGACACTAATAAAAAAAACTTTAAAATCAAATTTGTTTACTAGTCACCATCAAATGGTTTGAATCTATTAATAGCTAAAATAACTATAGATATTGTTTGTATATGTGAATGAAAAAAGTTGGTAACTTGGTTAGTAGATGCAAGACATTATTAATTCTGACCATACTTTTTGTTCCATTGTTGTGTTTGGTTTAGTTTAGTTATGAGATCTGGAGTGGTTAGAGTGTATTTTCTTAAGATGGACGGCTCTGATGCACTGAAGCAACCGGTAGGTCCATCTAAGTAGGTAAGTCGGTGGGCTGATTTTAATGGGCCTTTATAGCTCAATGTGCTTCGAAGTCAATGCCCATCTGGCCTTCTCCTTCACGGTGGCGAGACCGTGTGTCATTTGCTCGTGGCACATGTCAATCTTCAGACAATCGTACGTGACCAAAAGTTCAAAACCCATGTATTCACACACTATTAAAGTATTATTTAAGTATTCAAAGGTTCACACTTTGTCTCCAAAAATTATTAATTTATAGAAAAGGACTTAAAGTAATTATCTTATATTATAAAGCATACATAAGTACAAACGAAAATCTGAGATATCAATGGAACTGTGGAAGATTAAATTCATAATTAGAGATTTATGTATACTGTGGGCCGCAAAATGAAGTTGCACTGTGGCAATTGATTCGTATTTTAAAGTTTGGAATTTCGGGTAAATGTTAAAGCCCATTAACTACTCGAAAGCCCATTAACTACAAATACTATCTCAGGCAATGTCTCCGGGATCAATTCACTGCCTTCAACTGCGTAACCGGGTATATAATGAGCCACCTCACAAGTCACAAGTACATGTAATTAATACCATAGAATAATTAAATCACAACAAAAAAGCATATAATAATAAAACCATCATTATCTCCGGTCTCTTAACCGGAATTCTTAGTTTCAGAAATAATGATGTCCTGGTTAATAGGGCTAATAGCACTGCCTCTAGCCTGACCTTCAAACGAGTCAAACCACACCAATACACTTAAAAGCCAACTAAGAAAGAGCCAAAGCATATAATAACGCAACTACACAAGTCACAACCAAAGCCTTGAACGGTTTCAACACAGCAGTGGCAGAAGCAGTAGGAGCAGCCTTTCCGCCTTCTAAGGTCGGAGAAGGTGTAGTTTTGGCGGCGGAACCGTCCCCACCACCGCCGGAAGAGGCTGCTGCACCTACGTTGACAGAAAGCTTCATGCCGCCAGTGCAGTGGCCGGGGATAGCGCAAATGAAGTAGTGAGAACCAGATGTCGTGAGAGCTATGCTTGTGGTTCCGCTACTGTCGGAAGAGATTGAGTTCCCCAATGTGCAACTCTTGTAATCACTTTCACTCACTTCGTCCACCGTGTGACCCGCACCGTAATTGAACACTATGCAACACAATGTACACATATATATGATCGCCATTGTTATTTTTGTTTTCGTTTGAAAGGTAAATTTTCCAAATGTAACACAATTTTAATATTTTCATCAAAAGAATTTTATTTCACGGGTAATATATTATTAAGAAACAAAATTAAATACGTTTTATCCTCTTAGTATGAAAAAGACACATAACATGCATAAGAGAGGCTATATATATATACCGATCGTATCGCCAACGGCAAAGGATTTTCCAGTAGCCAAGGAGCTATAGTCATTTCCGAGCGACCATTCCACAGAATGAGTGGCTGAGGAGGCAGGTGCTATAGCAGTGAAGAAGATGATGGCAAGGCAACCAACAAGTATACTCAAGTTTGCCATTTTTTGTGTATGAGTATTACAGTTTATTTTTAATGAAAAAAGTTTATTTTAATGAAAAAAGCGATGTGACTCAATTAAAATCCTTGTGAGTTGTAAGTAAATTTATAGAGAGAATGGAACTAAACAGGTATGTTGGAGTTAGTAGAGTTGGGTCCACTTGCCCTGTAACTAATGTTTTCATCATTTCAGTTTTGAAATATTTTTCATATTTTGGGATAAAGACTTGTTCCTCCTCTCCTCTAGCTTTAAACATACTCAACAAAGGAAAAGCTCAAGAATATGATGGGGTCATGGGTGACAGATCATAAACACTCAAAGGGTCTTTGGTAAGAAGATAAATGATGATGCAAACCAAAATAGTCACTTTGTGTCCTCAAAATCCCTTTAATGATTCAATACGATTGACCAAACCAAAAGAAGATGAACTAACTTTTCTTACGAGCAATCACTGAGGCTTTCCAACAACTGAAACCGAGTATGTTATATTACTTTGATTAATTTCTTAACACTAACAAAAGAAAGTGGATACGTGACCATGTCTTAGAGTCCTAGACCTTAATGTATTTAGAGTGCTTGCTCTACTGTAAGCTGATTTCTTGTAACATTATATAACTAATACTTAATTAGTACGACAAAAAAAGGAGGTTTCTCCTTTCAAAATCAGTTCTATGCAACACATGTACATTTCTTGAAAATGTATAGTAATGCTTCAGGCATACTAAATTTAAAATTTAAGTTACTAAAAAGGTGGTAGTTAATTTGTTTGAAAAACGAAACTAATCTCACCAGAAAGCTGCAAGACAAAGCATGGATGTGATATGATAGAGACCCTGCAACTTATTCAACTGGCCATCAGACTGCCTACATAAAATATCAACCAGACCATGATTCATGATTTGTCTTAGGCTTTTGCCAGAACACTCAATATTTCTTTTAGCAGATTCATAGAGGCCTTGTTCGGAAGATGAAGCAAGCTGCTCGGAAGAAAAACAACAGCCACCAAGTTGAAGTGTGTGCTTATCTTATTGTTTTCCATATACTCAAACATTATTGAAAAAAAAAAAAAAAAAAAAAAAAAAAAAACATTATTGAATTTTAATACTAAATATGAAATAATATTAGTATTAAAATGTCATCTATATTGATATTTAAAAAAATTATTCTTAAAATATCACTTCAAATAGTACGAAAGATCATATTTCTTTTCTCTTTTTTGTTCACAAAAAAAATAAAAGATCATATTTCTTAATTTATTTAGTAAAGAAGACCTAAGAGGAGTAATTTTCATACAATGAAAGAGTAAAGTGTTAACGGTCTGCGACTTTAAATGCATAAAGAGCCCAATTCCATAAACGGCCTAACACTATGCTTATTTTGACCCAATCGGATAATGGGTTTATCAAAAGCCATCCTTTGTCGGTGGGACTACTAAAGCCTATTACTCTTATGTGTAAGAAACAATTATGATGTGTATTAAGGTTAATACTTATATGAAAAAGTTTTATGGTTTGAGATCTGTCATTCAGTTTAATCTGAAAGTATTTTCATTTAGATCATTATTAATTAAGGGTTCAGAAATATATCATTTCAATCACATCCAAACATATATTTACTCATGGGAAAGTTAAGGAAAAAGTTGGTGATTCAAAATCCCAATCATGAAAAAGATGCTAAAATAGAACAGTTAGCTATATAATAGAGGGAATAATGTTTTATTTTGTGTAATCACATCAGTAGGCTTTACCTTTTAACTTTTTTCTGGCTTTTGGTTTTTAACTCCGAAAGTGAAAACACATAGATTCTTAAAGATCTTTGATAGGTCTTCATGATACGACAATCATCATCGTCTTGTTCCATGAATCCCACGTACAGTTAGTTTTTTGCATTTGGCGTTTAAAAAATATATTTTCAAGCAAACAATAACTATTTTCTTGTTTTCAAAAGCGTCCAATCATTTTAAGGATAAAAATGTATAACACTTGAACTATCTATTTTAAACAAAATGATTATCTTTTTTTTGAACATATAAACAAACTTGAAATCACTGGATTAAATGAGCATATTCATTCTTGATTCTCCTTAACAAAAAAGATCACTCTTCTTGCAAAGCATCATTGCCGGTGAGAAACTAAAAAGCCTATTCAGCTTGTGTTTGTGTAAGAAAATATTCTAAGAAAAAACAGAAAGGACAAAACTAATTGCTCAATCGTTGTTAAAAAAAAAAAAAAAATCTCAATAAACTTTATTTCTAAATCAACACATCAAAAAGTTTTAGTTTTTGATTAACTAGTATTATCATACTATTGAGATACCCATATGCCATAGTGTAGGCAAACAAACTATCTAATATCTAATTTTGCTGTGCTCTCGAATTCTGCTACGCTCTTAAACGAAATGGAATCTTGATCGGTGGCTTACCAAGAATTGCTCGGAGAGCAAATGCTAAATTTGAATGATGGGCGGCTAAATAGAGGATAATAAAAGCAAAGGACACATGAAATCATCATATATCAAAAGTAAAAAACACAAAAAGACCCATGAAAGTTAAATATTGTTATTTATTTTAATACAAGAAAGAGAGTACATTATCACACATGAAAAATTGGAGTTCCTCTAGTTTTACGTGTCATAACTAAAATTCAACTATATCAGCTAGAGGATGTCTCTTCTTCAATCCTCATAAGGATTTGATTCACAGCTGCTGCAATATCTTCCACTGTATTCAACTGGCTCCCTTCTTCAACCTGAATCAATCCATTTTTCTAATTAAAAACCAAAGAAAAAAACTATAAATTGTATAAAAATGGTTGATACAGTAAGAAAAAGTAGAGTGAACAATAATAAAAGAAAATGTATATATTTCGAGGAAGAAGCTTATGAATATGTACTGAAACAAGTGGCGTCATTTCGCTTCTGCAGTGCACAGAGCATCCACAGTTCTGTGACCACAAAAAACTTCTATAGTACACATATCTAACACTCATGCATAGGCCTATGTCACCTTTTTGGTCCCTGATTCTTACAAGAATCATTATTTTGACTCTCACTATATTATTTTGTTTTTATAAATATAAGAAATGATGATTTTGACCCCTCAATAATTGAGGCCGGCACTAACCAAGTAAAAAACGAACTATTTTCATTTTTATCTACAAAACCTCTTTGGCCCAGACATAAAATAATCTCAAGACGTACGAATAAGGGACAAATTAATTAAATGTGCGACAATAAGACACAAACTAATAAAACAAATTGTGATGGGAAAAGAATCAATGAATCACTGACCCAAAACTAGCAATCAACAGTGATTATATTAGTGATCCATTAAACCACACTATAATTTGGATTTGCAACACAATATAAAACCCTATATACGCGGTAAAACCATCTCCAATAGTTTATTATATTTTTTTACACTAAAATAGAATAACTCTATAATAGAGTTTGAGTTTGTTCCAATAATACTCTATTTTAGAGTGAAAAATAGAGTGATGAACAAAAAAAATACTTACTCTATATTTAGAATAAATCTATTTTTTACTCTATTATAGAGTGAAAAATAAAATATCATTGAAGTACTTTTACTCTAAACTCTATTTTAGAGTGAAAAATAGATTAGGGTTGAAGATGCTTAATAAAAATATAAAGACAAAAAAAAAATCGAATAAATTTTACATTCATTTAAAAAAAAAAAATCCAAGAAGTAAGAAAAATGTACCTTTAGGCTGATCGAATAGAGGACGGAGTTGTCATGAGTGGTAACATTGAGATGAAGAAGTGTGAGGCGTAGGCTCTGTATCGATGCCACCAGTTTAAGAAGCTGTTTTGGTCTCTTCTTCGCAAGTATCTTCACACTTGCATGGCTCTCCACCATCGTCACCTCTATCTCCGCCGTCCCCTCAGCCGCCACACACGACGACGAAGATGTCCGGCTCGAGTATTGAGGAAAGGCAAAGAAATCTTTGAACGGTCCGGATGAGCTGGAGGAGGCGGCTCCAGCGTCTTCTGTGGCGGTGGTCTTTGCGGGAGGCTCCATGGATTGTAATTGATGTTCAAGCTCCTTTAAGTAGTTAATGGCTCCGCCTACTATTGACGCTTGATCTCCCTTTAACCATCACCAACCATAGACCGTTAAACTCATAGAAATGGGAAAAACATATTTAAAAAAAAAACAATCAAAGATTTATATATACTTATTTCGCACCTTTTAAATATTCTCAAAATTTTACTATGCATATATAATATAGGATATACTCCCTCCTTTCTAAAAAAAATCTATGTTTTAGAACAAAAATTTATTTCAAAAAGATACATTTTTAATGCATTCATTAATTGTAAATTGTAAATGTTAAAACGTGAAATATTTTGAAACCAAGGAATATTACTTTTTAGTGCAATGATGTTCAAGACTTTATTTGTGCTCCCAATTCCACTACCAAAATGTTTATCTATAGAGAGAGACTACATGATCTTATATTATGATAACAATAACGACATTCTTTGTATCAATTATTGTGTCAATATAACGGCTTTCATTCATTTATCGATCAATTTTATCAAACTTATGTTTAAACATATACTACATCACATATACATGCATATAGACTATGTATGTCCTCATGAAACTAGAAGTCTATAGAACATAGGCTTTGGCTTTATCTTTCTTATCGTTTCTTTACTTCACACGCGTACGTGAAGAAAATATTTCACGCGCTCAGACACACACACAGACACATATATACATATATAGTTATTGTATGTAGAGACTAACCCTTTGAGAATAAGAAGGTGGCATGAGAGAACGGAGAACGGCGAGGTACTCGTTCATTTGTTTCCGGCGATTTCTCTCGACGGCGATATGAGTCATCCTCTGGTTCTCGATCTCTTCCTTGTTCTTGCTACTCCTAGTCCTCCTCCTCTTCCTCCTCTCTCCTCCTCCAGTGGTGGCCACATCCGAGGGGGGAGGATGGTTCTTGGTAGATCCATAAGGAAGCTCGTCTCGTGGCCACTCAAGATTCGCCTGATCCTTGTAACTATAGTTGTCTCCGCGGCCTTTAACGTTGTAATTAATATTACTCGCAAACCCTTGTCTTTGTTCTTGCCCTAGCTTAATGTTATTCTTGGTGTCTAGTGGATCTTGGTCTTCTTCTTGTTGTTGAAAGTATAAATCGTGAAACGGAAAATCTTTGCAGGAGGTGTAGGAGAATGGATCTTGCGGGTAAACAACAGCTTCTAAGGCCATGATTAGCTACAAATTTAGTTGAAAATATACTCAAAAAAATATGAAAAGGGTCCGAGAGAGAGAGAGAGAAAAGAAAGACAGAAAGGGTTTGTCTTTCTCTTTTTGTCTCGAGAGGCGGACAAGTCAAAAAGTAAAGACTAAAGACACACTATAGGGAAATTAAACTTGTAAAAAAGATTAATAGAGAGAACATTTCTCTAAAAAAACAGCAAAAATTGAAGAAACCTGAAGAAGAAAGGAAAGCGAAAAGAAACAAAAAGGTCAAACAAGATTGTGGTTTAGATCGATGGAAGAGAGAAGAAGCTTGTGATGAGTGTATAAGGCTGATATATATATATTCGTAATAACAGAATAAGTACCAAAGAAAAATCGAATCAACTGAGTTATATGAAGAGTGTAGAACGATAGAGAGAGAGAGAGAGAGAGAGAGAGAGAGAGAGAGAGAGATGTTGTATGTTTTGTTTTGCACGTGAGACTATAGACCGGTCCGCAAAACCAGAGAAAAGATTCTGTGTGTTTTGGCAGGCTTTGGGGTTCGTCTAGTTAGAGCATCTTTATCCTGAAACCCCTATGGGGGTTTCTTATTATTTTTTTTTTTTTTGCTTTTTCAAATTAAAAAAAAAAAAAAAATTGAACCAGTCGCGGGCCGCCACGTGTCAGTGGGGCCCGCGCACAGTGCAAAATACCCAACCAAAGGGTTTCTTATTTGGGGATTTTAGAACCTATTTCCCCCTCGGTTCCCGCGTTTCGTAGGACCCACAGCTATAAAACCCCCCTAAGAGACCATGGATGAGGGTGCTCTTACACTCATGTTCGAGGAGAGAGAGATGTAACAAGTTGAAGTCTCAAGACTCCACTTTATACGTTGCTATGAATTAATGTTTCTTTTGCCGTATATCATGTGAGTCGCTATTATCAAATGAAAACTAAAACTAATCCCCAGATTTAGAGATAAATGAAAGCTAAAATCAGTAAAAATAGTTGTGGAATATTTTTTTGGATTATAATAATTATTGGTAATATTTCACCTTTTAGGTGTTCAATTAATATTTTGCTTCTATGGTGCCTGGTAATGTGTATAGATAGACAAAAATACATAGTGAGCTTCACTGACGTCCAAGTGTTTTTTTTTTGTTTCTATGTATCAGCCGACGTCAAAGCTTTATAAGTTAGAAATCTAAAATCAATTTTTTTTTTTTTAGAAATCTTAGGCTTATTATACGAGTATTTTTTTCCGCGAATCATGCGCAGACGATGACCGCTAGATTTATTCTTTTTATGAAATCATATCATTTATCACATAACCCTACCCGTAATGGAATAACCTTAAGAACATCAAAAAACATGCATGGGTCCTAAAGCTGATTGCCTTTATAAAGATACAACTATTTTACCTGATGATTTATAGCTTATAGAGTTGAAATTCATTTTTCAAACCAACAAGTATATATGTAAACTAAGTTGTATAATATATAGCTAATTATAATTAATTTTGGCTTTTTACAAGTACATAATCTTAACAACGGAATAACTAAAATTTTGTATATATAGGAAACATTCATTTATTTGTTTATAACCTTAGTAAAAAAGACAATTGTCTAGAAAGTATGTAATATAAACAGAATGAATGATTGTGAAAGGTCCATTAGTTTACTGGATTGATTAAGAATTCATGAACGTTTCTATATTAGAAGATTCAGGTTTAGAAAGCGTTCTACCAACCAGTATGTGGCTTGTATAAGCAATGTTTTTTTGTTTATAACTAATTTGTTGTTTTTTGTATGAAGACGCTTTATAGCGTAAATGATATAGTATCCCTGTACAACATATGTATCATATATGTGAACATACATTCCGTTTATTAGAACACTGGTTTATACCAAATCCGCTGCTAATATCGGAATGCATACAAAATTATGTAAATTCGATTAAAGAGAACATATATTCACCAATGTTTGGTTCAAACGTTTTGTTTCTACCTAAGAAAAAATTAAAAAGGCCCGAAATAACCATTTGATATATAATATAATATAATATATATATAATATCATTTAGAGCATAAATTATTTTTTCAAGTGGATCAAACTAGAAATGCATATATAACTCAATCTGTATAATAAGGTGGAACAAACACCACATGACCACCAACGATTTGGTTGTTAAAACGTCTTTAATAAAAGTTTGGAGTATAAAAGTTTACATGACTATATCATAAATATTCCTTTTTTGTAAAAAATAGAAAACATTCTGATTCCATGGGAAATTAAACATGGGTGCGTGTATGTTTTAAATATATTTTAAATATAGTAAAGAGTAGTGGTTTACCCAATATGCTGCTGGTGGATCCTCATATATCATAAGTATGCACATGTTCTTAAAATGATGATCATCGCAGTCCATCTTTCAAATTAAAAAAAAAAACATGAATCCAGAAATGGCAAGAGTTAACAGTTACATTTGATTTCCATACACGGTCAAAATTAATCATTTTACAAAATTCACGGATAACAATTGGAATAACATTTCGGCGTGTGGGGTAATAGATTTACTAATGTAATCATATCACGTTCAAACAAAGTATTATTGACGTTGACATATTAAAAACTAAAGAAGATGATAGCCAACTTAATTTGTAGACAGTATTAATTAACTAGCTATGTGTGTGTGTCATCTTTCCATTTGTCTGATTTAACCATTGTAGTAATTAAAAATTATCGAACTTTAAGGGCAATTCTCTTAAATAGCCATTTTTAAGTTTTTGTCACAAAAATAGTCCTCAAAAAATAAAATGACCAAAATAGACTTTTTTTTTTTTTGAAATTTTGATTTTTTTATTTTTTTTTTGAAATTTGAAACCCTAACCCCAAACCCACCCCTTTACTCTAAACCCTAAAGTCCAAATTAGTTAACCCTAGGGATATAAATGCATATAAATGAATTTTTTAGCTTCTAAAAAAAACATTTTAGTCATTTTCTTCCTTAAAAGCTATTTTTGTGACAAACAAACTAAAATGGGCTATCTAAGGGAATTTCTAGAACTTTAATCCTGAAGAGAAGATGTGAGAATTGGATGGCTATGATACGACTCAGGGTTGCTATGTAACAAAATTGGTTATTCACTTAAACCAACCGAGAGGGACAACAACTTAAATGTGATCCAACAAAAAATCATAGAGAACAAAAGGAAAATCATTTCATCAGAAGAATCCGAAGGATCTCAAAATAAATCTTTAGATATGATTCTCTTGTCTCCTCCATGTACCTAGATTTCTAATCTAACTTTTTTCTCGACCGAAAAGGATACAATAATTTCCAAACCATCCAAGTGAGTATCCTAGTAGGAAAAATTAAATATTCCACGATTGCAAGGTTGTATTTTCAAGGTTGTGAAAACTCTAATTGATATAACTTGAGACATCTTCAAGAGTAAGCACAATGTCAATTTGAAAAAAAAAATCACTAAACTGGGTCAAAATATGAAAATGATCAATTAAACTGCACGGCAATTTTGTAATTCTTCTATATATGAAAGATTAATGTTTTAAAAATTTCACACATATTAAAAAACTAAATACATACTTTTAATTATTATTTTTTTGTTTTATCAATAAAGTTTCACCACTCATATTTTTAAATTTTAATTTATATAGTAATTTTAACAACAAATACGTTAAGCGTATATCTTATTTTATCTACACAACTTATATGATTATTTCATTGCTGTAAAAATTGGTTAGTGCTGCTATACTCTCATTCAAAATCTAGCTTCTATAAAAATAAATTGGTGATGAGGTTAAAGAAGTAAATTTGAAATAAGAATGAGAGGAGAGTGAGCCATGTGAGTGCCTCACACAACACTCTTCATCTCTCTCATAATAGTCTCAAACATTGGCTTCTCTCGTTTCCCAATAAACCAATCCAAAGTGCTCTTTCTCTCTCTATGTCCGATCAAAAAGTTGAGTACCTTTCTGCAGCAGTTCCATTTCCAATGTCCTTGTTTCCCGTCAAGTTTGATCTCAACCTTCTATAAACTACACTTGATTAAATCCACGATGAATCAATCCATTCTCTTCTATCAAATGGGTTAAGTTATTAGTTGACATAGTGATCTCCAAAGATTGATGTCTTCTCACGTTTATTTCAAAAACATATATGATACCTTCACATAATACATTACTGTTTAGTAATATAATCATACATTTCTGTAAGAATACTAATGAATTTTAAAAGAGCAATTCTCTTAAATAACTATTTTTAATTTTTTGTCACAAAATAGTTCTAGAAAAATAAAATGACCAAAATAACATTTTTTTGTTGAAATTTTCAATTTTTTTATTTTATTTTTAAAATTTGAAACTCTATCCCCAAACCTACCCATTAACTCTAAACCCTAAAGTTTAAATTAGTTAACCCTAAGGATATAAATACATATTAATAAACAATTTAACTTCTAAAAAACCCTATTTTGATCATTTTTTTCCTTAAGAACCATTTTTGTGAAAAACAAACTAAAATGGATTATCTAAGAGAATTTCTCATTTTTTTAAAAATGCATTATAAATGTTTTGTTCATATTAACTCCCCATCCGAAATTAGTACTAATATACACTTAAACTAGTCGATTCAGCCCTACAGTTTGAATACGAATACTTAATATCTAAATCGTTTTCTATCGGCTCAATAAAAATTTAAAATTTCGATAATGACCCTAAATCCAGCAAGACATTCCATGCGTTTTTTTGGTTTCTGATGGTTTGTAAGTAATATTAATATTTTTACACAATATGTCAATATCTATGCACCTTTTTTTACTAAAACCGAAGATGTCTTTTCTTGGGAGTGTGGTAATTTCCTATAAATAACATCACTTATTCATGCAATTTTATCAGATTCCTATCCAACTTGAATTAAAGTATATGATTGAGCCCAAAATAATCTAGGGCACTACATTGTAACAACTATATTTCGTAATTCTTAATTTAATCGGAGCGATACTCAAAGAACACGTCGCAAGTTTTCCTTTGGCGTATGCAGTTAGATGCACGCTCTTCTACATTTCTCATGTCCTTATTAGTTGCACATCTTTATTTTTATCAATTAAAACTTGACAATGAAATGTATGGCACGCATATTATTAAATGATTTTTGATTGATTTATCAGTTATATTCTACCTTTTTCTAATGGTATATATATGATCTGTAAAATGATTGTAAAGCTCAGTTTCACAACAACAAAAAACACTCAAAAGAAAAAAGTGTTTTGCTAGTATCTTATAGATATCTAGATCTTGATTTATATAATCTTCATCTACATTTTAAAATAATTCGCTGAGATTAGCATGTGGCTTAAGCGGAAACTCCGCTACCTGAAATTCCAACCCGAGGACTGTACTTGTTCGAATCATGTGTTATGTTCGTAATATTCTATCTATAAGTTTTGTCTTAGTTAGAATCTAAAAGTAATTGGTGAATGACTAGATGTTTTATATGTCAATATGTATAGGGTACAACAGTACGTATTTTTGGGCTCAGATGAATAACCTCATCTGTAATCACATGCTATTATAAATCCATGGAACCCCCAATGATTTGATGTTGGGACTAATATTGATCTTAGTTCCATTCTTGGTTTAGCATTTCTTGGTTTACTGGATAAATAACTCTTGACTTTTCGCTACAAATTTAATACATACGAAGAGAACTAGTCTCTTGTAGTTGTGAACAAACCGACACTTTTGTGACTAGTCTCACCAAAACATGTGATCAACGTAAACTTCACTCATTAACCTATACTGTAATCTTTCCGGTTCTGTCTAGAGAATTGGAGACGCATGGATCAGCGTCCTCAAGCTTTCTCACGACATCTCTCATGCTTGGTCTGAGACTCGGGAGCTTTGTAGTGCAGAGAAGACCCATTTTCAGAACCTTAATCATGCTATCTTCTACGTAACTTGACACAACTTTCTTGTCCAAGACTTTTCCAAGGTTCCTCCGATCTTGTTGAATCTTAAAGAAGACATAGTCAACAATGTCTTTGCCCTCTCCAAACTCCTCTTCCACTGGCCGAAGACCGGTTGCTAACTCTAGAAGAACCACACCAAAGCTGTACACATCGCTCTTCTCGGTCGCCTTGAAGGAGTAAGCCAGCTCTGTAGTCATCACATGATAGCCACAACAAATTAAAAACTAAGTTTAAAGTTTAAAAAGAAAAAAACAAAGTGATGGTTAAGTTGAAGCTGCAGAAAACTCACCGGGTGCCATATAGCCATGAGTCCCAGCAACACAGCTCCATTCATATCCCTTGTCAGCAACTTTTGCAACTCCAAAATCCGCGATTTTCGACTCATAATCTCCGTCAAGTAAAATGTTGCTAGACTTTATATCTCTGTGAATGATCGGAGGACAACAATCATGATGCAAATAAGCAATTCCTTTAGCTGCCCCAACCGCGATTTTAAACCTGTTTTGACAAAAGTGACAACATATTCAAATGTTTTATATGTTTATTATATAGTCTTTGAATTGAGTTTATACCTCTTGTGCCAATCTAGTTCAGGTAATCCACCTTTAATACTCCGGCGAAGAGCTTGATACAAGTTCCCATTCTCCATGAACTCAAACACCAAATAGCTAGAACCTCTTCCGACAAGACAAGCGTAGAGTTTCAACACGTTTCTATGTCTGATTTTTCCAAGAATCTCCATTTCAGAAACAGAGACCTCTGTTCCGTTGCTTTCTTCTTCTACTCCTCCTCTCCTCAACCACTTAACAGCCACTGTCCCACCACCTTTTTTCAGATCAACCCTGTACACTTTCCCCGCACTTCCAGCTCCGATCACATGATCTTCCTCTAACTTACAAATCTCCTCAGCGTCAAGCTCCATTTGATGGAAAGAAGCGATCTTCCACTTCGCATCCGCCTTGTTGATACCTCTGTTTACCTCACGTATCTTCACGACTCTATAACGCAACGAGAAAAGACCAGTGACTAGCACCACTAGTGCTATTGCAAGAGCCAAGAACAAGAGAGTCCCGTCTACTGATCGGTTCTTGTGCACGTGTTGGTCACCAGTGCATAAACTCAGAACGTGTTTCTCGCTAGCTTTGACGTCATGGTTATCCACGCAAAGCTTCTCGTTGCGTGAGAAGGCCATGGTTCCTCCCACCGCTAAAAGATCCGGTGGTATTCTTCCTGAGAGCTGATTCTCAGACAAATCTATGAAACTCAGCTTCAACTTCACTAGATTCACTGGTATCTCCCCCGTTAGCATGTTCCCTGAGAGGTCCAACGAGTTTAAAGAAGCAATCTGAGACAAACCATTAGGAATCTCTCCGGTTAAAGAGTTCTCAGCAAGATTCAGATCAACAAGCCTGACGCAGTTCGTCAACCCTAATGGGATAAAACCTGTTAATGAATTGTTTTCAAGATGAAGAGAAGACAGCTGTTTCAAATCTCCAAGCTCTGTCGGAATCTCGCCGGAAAGACTGTTGTTACTCAGATAAATCCTCTCTATATTCTTCAGTTTCCCTAGCTCTGTCGGAATCTTACCGGAGAATCTGTTGTTCTGCAAGATCAGCTGACTCAGCTCCGTTGAAAGTCCGATCTGAGGAGAAATCTCTCCGGTGAGACTGTTATCGCTGAGGTCCAACATCTTAGCTAACGGCAGAGACCAGAAACCTTCAGGAACATGACCAGTAAACCGGTTCTGGTTTATCCTGAGTCTCAGAAGAGACTTGCAACCGGCGTAAGATCCCGGAATCTCCCCGGAGAAATCGTTCTCTAAGGCGAGCAAGAACAACAGTTTATTGTTTTGGCATAAGAAACGAGGGAACGGACCTGAGAACCGGTTCTCAGATATGTCCACCGTATCCAACGGCGAGAACCGGCCGGTATTCGCCGGAAACTCACCGGAGAAGTTGTTTCTGTAGATTGATAAAGAAGAGAGAAAATGCATTTCTCCGAAACCGGAAGGGAAGTCTCCGGTGAAGTTGTTTTGATGGCAGTGGAAGACTCTCAGCTCCTTGAGAGTTCCGAGTTCTCGAGGTAACTCGCCACTCAGCTGATTCAAAGAGACATCGAGTTCTCGGAGACGAGTCAGGTTCTTAATCTCCGGCGGGATTTCTCCCGTGAGTCTGTTGTCATACAACTCGATTTTGGTGAGATTCACCAGTCTCGTGATCGAGACTGGGAACTCACCGGAGATCGAGTTCTTAGCGATGTCGAAAGTCTCGAGAGAGGTTAGCTCGAAGATGGAGTCTGGAATGTTTCCGGTTAAGTTGGATTTAGCTAAGTAGAGCCACGTAAGCTTCTTCAAGGTGCCGAGACTCTTGGGAATCTCACCTCGTTCGTAGTTATTGTTTCCGAGACCGAGTGAGACCAACCGAGTCAAGCTCCCGACCCAGCTCTGAAACTCTCCGGTGAGAAAGTTCACGGAGACGTCGAGGACTTCTAGGTTCTTCAGTGCGGAGAAGTCAGGGATCGTACCGGAGAGTCGATTCGTGGTGAGGTTGAGTACTTTGAGGTTTGTGCAGCTGAGTATCTCCGGCGGGATTCCGCCGGAGATTAGATTGAAGGGAAGCGATAAAGTTGAGAGCTTTGTGAGAGACGAGATCGCCGGAGAAATTGAGCCGGAGAGGTTAGCGTTTTCTAAAGAGATGCCGGTGACTTCGCCGGAGAGTGGGTGGCACGTGACGCCGCGGTAAGTGCAGGGAGAGTCGGAGGGTTCCCATGACCGGAGAATGTTGTGAGGGTCGTTGAGACGGTTCTTGAAGCGAAACAGAGCTTGTTTCTCAACGGTCGACTCGGTAATTGGCGGGAAGAGTGAGAGGAGAATCGTGGCGGCGAGTATGCCACGTCGGATGTCAGGTTTTCTCGTCATTTAGGGTGATACTTAAGGGTAAAACGGACAATTTCACAGCTTTAGGTCTTCTTCATGTTTGGACGCACTCGAATTCATTTTACCTGCATTAAAAAAAGAAGATATGAAATCAACAAACCAACCACTACGGATATATACTAATGTCTATGTGGATGGTCCTAATATTATGGTTTGTCGATTGTGATTAGTATTATTATATCACATAAATACATACAGTATATGAAAATAGTGAATCAATCATAATAAAGATTTTGTCAAAAGAGGGTTCATGGGATTCTTACCAAAGTTTTAAAAGTTGATAAATCAAGAGTTGTAATAGATACGTAAGGTATACTACAACCAGATATTTATATCCAAAAACTGGTCTTTTTGTTACGTCTAACACATGAGGTTGAAAAGCAAAAAAATACATACTAGAAAGCTTGCTTATGTACTAAACATAAACAAACTCCATAGGTTGAGCTTTAAAGGTACTCATTACAGTGCAGAAAGGTTGTTTTCCTTTGATAGATGATTATAGTTCAATCATTTGTTTTGGAAGTAAAGCAAATTATCTTTCACACTCTCCTGCTTTAATCTGTGAATAAAATCACTTTTTCTCTAAAAAGCATTGAACTTTTAGTGAATAAAGAAGAACCAATATTGAGGATTGAGTGTAAAATAAGGATTAATGAATTATTGAAAGACTAAGAGATCACAGATCATAATTAGTGGATAAAGTAACTAGTTTTCGTTAATTACTACAGCTAGTAACCTACATATCTTTTTAAAAAATCATATATATTTACAAGATCTCCAACTTTTTTCGTAGAATATATCCTGTAAATCTTTGATAATATATAAAGTAACCATATATTGAGTTAAAAATTGAATGAGAGGCTTAAAGAAACCAAGAAAAGCAACAGATTAAACCAAATATAATGAAGAATTCTACCTGAAATAAAAGAACAAAGCAGAGTCTCAGGTTGGTGAACGATTCCTCTTAAATCTTTGGTTTTGAGAAGATTTTGATTTGTTGGTTTTCGGAAGAAAAGAGAAAAAGACCTTTTAGTGACTTTCTTTGACCACTTCCTATGAAAATCTCTGGGAAACAACAAAAAGAAGGTTCTGATTTCGAGGGGGTTATTGAATACACCAGATCAGCTGATTCTCAGATAACTGGGAATGAGAAGTTAATAAACTATTCTTCTTTTGGTTTATATCAAAAGATAGAAGTTTGTGAAGAACAGATACAGAGAAGGATATCTACAAGAAACACGAGATAGATGTAGTTTTTGAAGACGAGGAGAAGAAAGAGAAAAGGCATGAGTCAAGAGAAGCTTGTCGTTTAAACATGGAGCCAAAAAGGCTAAGTCATTTGTCTTAAATCGACTCTCTCAGACTCAGACCCTTACCATATATTTTCAATGTATGGATGAAAGTATAATTATTCTTTTTTATAATAAAAATGGATACAAATCATCTGCCTAGACTGATTTTGACATATGGTGTGTGTGATGCTCTTTCGATTCCACAGTTAGCGTCACTTTCAGATCATTATAAAATCCAACGGTGCTCATTTTTGTTTTTTATTAATATAAATAGTTTTATGGGAAAAAGAAATTAATGTATGTAAAATAGTTTCATCGCTGTAAACATTAATCTTTCGGTTTACGTCTCTAGCTTTGGATTGATTCGTTTTACTTTATAACAAGTACTTAATTCTTCCATCATGTTTTAAACTGTTACAAAAGAAAGAAAACTATATCAATCATTAGATATTAGTCAGGTTCTTAAACATTAAGTTGTTAATAGGTAGTAAAAGAATCTGCCATAAAACAAAATGAAATGGTCATAACAAGAAAAAAGAAACAATATACAAAATGATATGAGAGAAAATAAACTTATCTTCTTTTAAATAAACCAACTTCTCCATCTTAGGAGAGATTAGTATTGAAACAAGGAACCTTCATGATATCACACACGTGGAAACTCATTTTATATAGATAAATATACCATTTTATAACTTGTATTTTTATATAAAAAAATCTTAATTTTATTTTCGAGAAAGTACTCATGTCAAAACATGGAATGTATATGTTTATATCATTTATATACAATATTAAAAATGTTATCACAATGTTGGAAATTTCCCTAGTTTAAACAGAATCTACAGAATATGACATTTTAAAAACAACATAATGGTTTAGTTGAAACATAATGGTATTTAAATGATATTAAGAGAACTAAAATAAATAAATAAACATTAACGCATTAGTTATAGTTACTTGTTTGTTTCAAAAGAATTGAAGAAGAAGAAGTTATAGAACATATGAAGGTTACTGGAGTTATTATATATGAACAAGGAATCGAATAGATTCCGAGTAGTTAGGCAGAAAAGAACAGTTTTTATCTGTACCGTTAATACCTGCTTACAGTCTGGAAAGAAATTAAAAGAACATAAATAAGGAAAAATAAAAATGTTGTTGCGTGGATTACCCTTTTAAGTGAAGTATGATAAGAATCGTTTAACCTCTTCATTGTCCTTTTCTTTCTACATCCATCACTCCAATGTTATCCCTTTGATCAGAATCTAATTCTTGTTTATCTTCACCGATTTATTATGGAAACTAACAATTAGTCATTCTCGTTCTGATGCATGTCACACAGTAATGTTATCCCTCTATAAAACTGTTTAGCCATTAAACACACAAAGCAAAAAGTTAAAAAAAAAAAAAAAAACTGTGAGGTTATTATCTATCAAGTAAACATCAGATAACAACTAACTTATCTTAGAAGTAACCTTATCGTGTAGTAAATTTATAGGAGCTACTACTAACTTGGAATTTTCTTTTTTCAAAAATATTTTCTTGTGCACACACAACAACAACAAACAGTGACAATATCACCAAAGCAACACTATCGTCTTCTTATATAGTCTAGCTTTTTTTTTTTTGTCAACATAAGTCTAGGTTTACATTCTCTTTATTAGTTGATTCTATAATAATTAATTGGTAAGAGATACGGTTTAAATTATTTGGAGAAATGAAATCCGGATCATCGAAAGATCTTGGATGCTGACTTCCCCAGCTGTATCCCCTTCCCTTTTCACATTGGCTACTTTCTTTTCAATGTCGTTTTCCATATTGGAGCCCTACATATGGTAGAAACATATTCAAAATGCTCTGATATATATTTTTCTCTCCCAAGAGTAGAGATTGGTAGATGCATTAGAGAATCAAGGTAACAACGTAAGAGACAAACCTTATGTTATTGTAACTAATCATTTTTACTATACTATTCATGAATTATAATTTCGTTGGAGTTTCCTCAAATGATACTTTATATAGGTTCATAATTTTTTTTTTATCATGATATCAATAAACAGATGAATAGAGTCCGCTGATCCTTATAGACTATTATAGTTTTGTTTTCAAAGATCTTACATGCATAAAATTTATAAAATAAATGATCTTCCATGCAATAGCGGCCTAAGGGGAAACTAGACAAGCATTGGATTCCGGCCGTTAAATATATCAACAATTTTTCGGCCTTATATTTTGTTAAGTACTTTTGATATAATGATGAGTGTTTGTCCTTTTTTTCGCTTCTAGTCTTTCAAAACTCAAGACCGGCACTGCTTCCATGCATAGCATATCAAAAATTGCAATATCCATTATGTAAAGACAGTAGATCACAAAGTTTGATGATATATTATATAAAATAGAAGTTATAGAACAGTAAATAAATGAGTTTTCAGTGAGGAGAAAATAGCTAGCTAAATAGTGATAGTAGGGCCGAGGTTAGATAACATTATAAATTTAAACAATAATTGTAATGTGATGGGTGTCTACCGTCTATAATTCGTAGAGTAGGACCATCCAACGATGATAATAATATTGATCGAGAGGAGAAGCAGATAAAGAAAAGCATATCTGTCTCCATACCTCTAATAACACAGCGTCACGTTATTACAAATACACTTGCTTACAAGACATAACATTATGCAACTTCATGGGCAGTTCTTTATAATATTATGCGTATATTTGTTTGTTAATGTACCAATAAATAAGAAAAATATTGATCATATAGTCCTATTCTATGTGCATGCCTTGAATTACAATCTCGCTGAAGCATGAAGAGAAAATATCGATATGTTTTGTTGCGAACGCTTTTAATTTAAAAATCCAGGCCAGAATAGAGGAGACAAGTTTTAAAGATGGGTTTTAGGCGGTGAATCCAGTGGAGCAACGTCACTTTCGGTACATGCACATTAAAAAGATGAGTGTATCACGCGTATGTGTTTTTGAGTGTTACATGTGAACACAATCCTCGATCTATGTCTACGCACGTGTGGTCATGTTGAGACAAAAAAGTGGTGGCTCTATCTTGTGGTCCACTCATCCACCGTGACACAGTATGATGTCTCTATGTCTGGAAGAAACTGTTCAACACTTGGAGACTCTAATGGGAAACCCACTTTGTTTGTTTCGCAAATTCACCTTAAAAGATCCATTTGCAATAACATTGACACTGAGGTAATAAACTCATCAAAGTTATTGGAAGAGGACCACTTAATCTCAATGGTTTCACTTTAGTTATGAACACTGATGCTTGTTGAAGATAATTGATCAGTGGCTTAGAATCAAGACTGAAAATCAAGTTCCTGTTCTTATCCTATGAACCCATCAATCTCACAGTTTCTTCAGTCAAACCGCAAGTGACACTGAGTCATGAGTGGGATGGTCAAAAAAGACTGATCCGTAGGTTTCAGGAACGATGATGCGCATATAACCTAGAATGATTATTGATTTTGTGGTCCAAGGCTGTTTGTTCTATGGTCCTATCAATCTCACCCATTTCAGTTTCCATAGTCAAAACAGAACACGTTTGTGTCTATAAACGTTAAGTGATCAAAAGACAAAAGCTAAAGGTAAGGCCATCTTTCAGTTCTTGAATGTGACGTGACTAATGTCAAAAAACATCCATTGATTCACGAACCGGCATGACGGTAATAGAGAACCGAGCGGTACAGAGCAGCAACATGGAGGAAACAAATCAATGCTATGAGTAGATCATCAAGCAAACCGACTACCCCGAGAACTCCTAAGAGAAACAGTTTAGACATGATTAATGAGAAGACAGTGAGATAAATATATTATATGGTTCGTAGAAGAAAAAAAAGGAAAGACAAATCACACCTTCTGGAATGATATCTATTGGACTGACTATGTAAACAGCACTTAGAATCATCTGCAGCCAATGAAAAGAAACTGTGTTAACTTCACGCAACAACATGACTAATGTTATGTAATAACAGAGAGATCAAAATTTAGGTATGAGCTTAACTGCGATATAAACTCGAGCTCTGATGACAAGTGGAAGTGTTCTTTGTGGATCCATCATTTCACGCAACAATCTCCGAAGTAAGAAGGGAAGGTCTTGCATCCTCTAGCAAGGTAGAAAAACAAGAAGTTGTGTTTAAGAGAAACTTGACGTCAAGACTTAAAAGAGTGCACACATAGAAGTAGAAGAACACATTACCTGAACTAAACTAGTTGATCCTCCACCAAAGAGGCGGTTGTAAGTTTCAAGATTAGCAAGAACCTCTGAAACTGTAGAGTCACTACGGTTTCTGATAGTGTCTTCTGTAGGAACGAGTAAACTTATGGGACGACGACACAATGGGCATTTGCATGGCTGTAATGTAGATCCATGCCTCCACACAAGCATGATGCAATTCCCTTTTTTTTTAAAAAAAACATACAGAACACACTAAACTCACTGAGCCCAAACTGTAATCTGAACGTGTCTGAAAAACATACAGAACACACTAAACTCCCTTTTAAGATAAAAGAGAGACGGAGATTATCAAGAAACTGTAATCTGAACGTGTCTGAAAATTGAAATAAAGCAAAGCTTATAACTAGAGCTGCGATGTGAACATACAGAACACACTAAACTCACTGACCCCCAAACTTATACAAGAAACTGTAAATCGGTTAGGACCAGGATCTTGAGAAACATACTATTCAGAACTCTGCACTTGAGAATCTTAAATGAAACACGAATCACAGTAATACTAAATAGCTAGACATTCTTAATAGCAGTAAACGATGGGAGAGAGGCTCGCAAGCAAAGTCGTTTCTATTTCGGGAAATGAATTTGCAAAAGTCAAATCCGATCTCATGGAACCGACTTCAG
The DNA here is from genome assembly GCA_012274485.2 of Sinapis alba. NCBI lineage: Eukaryota > Viridiplantae > Streptophyta > Magnoliopsida > Brassicales > Brassicaceae > Sinapis > Sinapis alba. Next base: position 909,269 of record MU105626.1, on the reverse strand, counting down.
GAACATTAACCGAATCAACAGAGAGAGGGAGAGAGAGAGAGGGTTCACCGCAGAACCAGTGAGAGCAATTGGCTTGGCAAGGAGCGGTGAAGTGAGAATGACATTGTTACAGAGAATCTGTATTGGAGAAGATGATGAATAGTAGCACTTGAATTGACGTTCATAAAACACCAATCCAACTCTCAAAGTGTGAAGAGCTTAGAATTAGAAACAGCTCTAGAACAACAATGAGGAGATTTTCCTAGAAAGTTCCCAAGAAAATCATAGTAACCACAGAGAAAAGAAAGAAGAAAACTCTAACAAACTTTGATCTTTTTTGATAGATTCTGAAAATGAAACCGTATGCTCTGTTTATATACACTCTCTGTTGCTCTCTTCCTCAGCTGACGTGTCATGGTGACGTGGCTAAGTAATTGCATTCCCTGTATCAAACCTCCCTTCCTCTGAAAACCTTGACCACAAGGTTAGGTTGAATCACTCCTCTGCCAATCACTCTCACCTTCCACTTTATACAACGCATGACCTTTCTTCTCTTGAGGTTCTGAACAATCATAGGAACACTACTCGTTGTGAACATCACAGCAGCACGTTACTCCGTCAACGATGCCACACAAGTGAATCCCTGCTTTAAATCTGAAGTTCATTCCAAAAACAAGCCCTCTTATACTTGAAGTTCCAATCTTTAAGAAACCTATGTTGCTTCCATCTTCCTCTACTCTGAAATGTTTTTCTCCACAATTCTAGGTTACTTGTCCCTTGTGAATAAGCTTTCAAAACGAGTTTCTTTGTCTTGATCTGCTGAGATTCTTGTTTGTTCAAGCATGACTCCACTATCCATTGTGCACGTTTCTGATAATAATCTCCATCAACACCCACTGGAAAAATCTTATTCAAGTACAGTAGGACCAGCAAAGTAAAAGTTTTTCTCCTGCAATTCCAGTGTGTAAGACATCTTAGAAAACCTCTTTGGCTTGTTTTGGCTCTCCATTGATGCCAAACGACAGAAGCGTGTTGTCGACATTCACACCAATCAGTCAAAGATAGCAACCGACTTCTCTTTCCTATTGTCCTGTACTTGAGCGTGAGAAACTTTGAAGATGTTAAAGCAACATGAAGCATATCATTTCTCGTTTTGTTGTATCGTGGTGCTGCAGTGTTCTTGAATTTGAATCTCCAAGATTTGAGTAGCCATTTCTTCTTCAGCTTCATGTTCTGCTTTGGTGCCTCATTTTTAACAAGTAACATGGGTACTGTATCCACTTTAGGCTGTTTATGATGGAACTCCTCTTCCTCTATAGAAACTTGCACTGTCAGATTCTCAACTTCCAACACATTAACCTTCTCTTGTATAAGAGATTGTCTCTGAATGTACATTTCCTGAGAAAAACAGAGATTTTCAGCTTAATAAAGAGAACAAAGAAGTAATCTTTCTAGAAGAACTGCACTGACAGGATAGGAAAATCTGAGGAGGTGCTCGGTTGAGAACTTATAAAAGAACACGAGTGAGAGGAACATGAATATGAAGGTACAAAATTTTGGGGTGTTGACGTAAGGTACTGACGAGGATGGTACTTACAATAGTTTGGTCACTGAGTTCTTCGTAGTATCATGTATGCTTCTCACATGCTCCATATACTCCGTAAGAAGTTCTTTACAACTCAAGCCACGAACAATTTGCTGCTGCTGACTATTGTCTTTCCACAAAACTAAAGTACAAAGAAGCAGATCCACCAAACATCTTAGATGTTTCCTGAATTTGTATTTGAACTTCCAATCTTTTTGACTCTTGAGCTGTCTTAGAGACAATTGATCAAACAAGTGGTGCTCAACGAAATCAGTAGTTTCTACTGCCTTTTGTGTCCACTCAAGCACCACATCTGAAACATAGACTTGGGTTGTTTCTAGAGTGAACCACGCCCCATCTCGTTGAAGACAACTTAACCCAGAGAATACACCAAGTCTATGATCATTACGTGAATCATTACATAGAAGCTGTGAGCTACTGTTCTCAAGCAAAGCAGTTTGCATATCATCTATCTTATGGCTTGGTTCCAAAACAGAGTTTGATACCTCGTTTTCTTGCATCAAATCAGTCGATTCCACCTTGGTAGTTGAATCACCTTCCTCTCGTATATGAATCGCTGGAACTCGTGCGGACTCAACTTGCAACTCCAAAACAGTCCTCTCTTGAATCTCCTCAACTGCTTTTCGTGATTCATAATCCACATAATCACAGTCCAACAATGCAACCTCTGGAGTCAAATGTATATCAAGATTCACGAGATGGTCCTTCACTTCTTGAATCGCAGTAACTCGCCCAGTCAAAACCGATTTGTCTCTCTTTCCCTGCAACCGCTTCCGTTCTGGATCGTCACGTTCACCAAACCACCATAGCAAGCTCGTCTTTAAATCTTCCCAAGTTTCAAAATACTTGATCTCGTGACGTCTTTGAACAAACGATTCAGCTTTACCTCCAATAAGATACACTGCCAAAGCCAATTTGTTCAAATCGGAGTAATCCTCAAGAGCAAATTGATTTTCCAACGCTGAAATCCATGGACGCAAGTCACCGGAAACACCTTCGAAGATCAGAAACTCCACGCCTGCCATCGATTCCGAGGATACGACGGCTCTGATACCACTGTTACAGAGAATCTGTATTGGAGAAGATGATGAATAGTAGCACTTGAATTGACGTTCATAAAACACCAATCCAACTCTCAAAGTGTGAAGAGCTTAGAATTAGAAACAGCTCTAGAACAACAATGAGGAGATTTTCCTAGAAAGTTCCCAAGAAAATCATAGTAACCACAGAGAAAAGAAAGAAGAAAACTCTAACAAACTTTGATCTTTTTTGATAGATTCTGAAAATGAAACCGTATGCTCTGTTTATATACACTCTCTGTTGCTCTCTTCCTCAGCTGACGTGTCATGGTGACGTGGCTAAGTAATTGCATTCCCTGTATCAGACATATCGAGCAAAGATCGTTCTCCGGCGCCCTATTCATCCTGATCGCTCCCTGTTTTCTTCTCAAATCCGTTTAAAGTCGGTGGCTCGGAACTCGGTTCGGTTATGTATTTAATTTTTCTTTTTTTCGCTCTCGATGAAAGAAGACGTGTTTCGGTTATTCCCGGTTTGCAAAATTTTCGTTTGGCACAGTTGACTAATGAAAGAGGCCGAATCTTAAACCTTCTTGAGCAATTTTTGTTTATTATTGGAATTTGAATGCGTAACTCGACATTCTAGAGATCAATTGTTCAAAACGATTAACAGAGACAGAGAGTTTTACATTTGGTGGCATTAATCTCAAAAAAAAAAAAAAAAAAAACTTGTTCATGGTTTTGTTTAGGAAACAGTTGAACAATCACTTTAGCTGAATACCCTGGCTCATCTTCGCATGATGGGTTCTCACTTTCTTTCCGCTTAATCAATCCTTGTCTACTCCTCTGCAGCCTGCAACAACAACAACAATAGGCAAAAGAAATATAAAGATTAAAAAACCTCATGTTCCTCTCTAGTTTGTCATGGATTTATAGATAATCACACCTTTTCAGAAGGTAAAACCCAAAAAAAAAAAAATGAATATACTCATGGACACAATCAGGACTTCTGAATTACCAACACCAACATTTGCAACTACAATTGTTAGTTGTATAACTCTACTCAATCAATCACACATTACAAATACGCAAAATCTGCAACTGCAAGACGGTCATTAATTTGTATAGTAGTAGTTTGATTTATATTCAGACATTATAAGAAAAGAGAATTAAAGTGATACATTTATCATAAGTCTATTAAATGTATATAACTTCCAAGGTTTGTAATCTTGAGATAGTTAAATCTTACAAATTGTCTACTTTATAGACTCAGCAGCTACACTCTAAAACCATTTTCTAATAATCTCTCAAACATTTCACTAATTTCCCATTTTCCATGTGGTCTATTCTAGCATTTGATCCATTCCCCAGCTACCAATTTTCGATCCCACACACAAGAAAAGAAATGCATATGACAAAAAAGCAATTCCGACTAACCTGAGACACAGAACTCTTGGAAGCTGCTACAATGGCAGGAGAAGAATCAAAAGCACGAGAGCAGTCAGTGTAAGCAGAGCCAATACCGATTCCAGCACCAAAAGCAATCGATGCCCATCTTGTAACCGGACTCCCTACAATCAAATACACACTCTTTAATTACACAAACCCTAATTTCATCAATCTGTTTCTTCAAGTCCTTCTAAATAATCGAAATCCGTAATCAACTAAGGGTTATCAGAAAAACGAGGATCGAGCTGAAAACACCGAACTGAAGAAGAGAAGACCGGCGAAGGCGCCGCCGAGGGAGGAGTACACGAAACGGCGCGTCGTCAGATCGATGCACGAGTCCCACTTTGCGTTCACGTCGTATTCCGTTGGCACGCTCTCCTTCTTCTCTCCCATTTTCTTTTTTTTTCCGATATCGATTTCCTTCTTTCTGATTTGATGATTCTTACTGAGTTTTTTTTCCGTTTGTTCGTGATTCCTTTCCTCGACTTAGCTTCAATCTAAAGCAATGGGCTTGTATTGGGCCCATTATCAGGCCGAAACCTTCGGCCTCTTTTTATAGATATCAACTTGGTTATCATCTCTTTGGATTATATTTTTGTTCTCTACATAGCTTACAATTTATTTTATCTTTATTGCTGGCATTGTATTAGTCTATACAGATTATTTTAGAGTTATAAGTTTTAACCGAGAGAAATTGTTACAACGACTTAGATACGTGGACATGCAATGAAGGAGTCAGATGTGTCAGAAGAAACATAAGAAAAAAACAGACAAATGTAGTACCATAAATATGATGTCTTTTACGTGGACGGTGGTGGATCTTTTGTTTTTTTCTTCAAAATTAAAAGATCAAAGGTTTTCGTCGATTTATCATCATTGGATTCCAATTTCCAGATTTCGAATTGATGCTAAACTGCGAAGCTAATCAATATTTTAACTAAAACGTCCAACCATCGCTTTTTGAATTTTTTACTGAATTTTATTAATCTTTCAAAACTGGACAATTACATTAGAATACAACAGTAACTCTAGAAAAATTCCTATGATCTAAAAGTGTCATGCTACACTTCCCTCTCCTCATCATTATATCTGCTGCTCGCTTTTATGGAAGTGAAGTGATCAACCAACCTCAGTTATTGTGTAACTCAACTGTGTGAAAGTGAGGACTTAAAAAAAAAAGATGTGTGAATTAAAAAAGGGAAAGCGAAAAGGAAATTGAACGAGGAATTGATGAAGAAGCACATGCGACGACTATTGTAGTGAATGTGCTCAAATTTCATTCATGGCTCTTTGTGTTGTGTAGGTCCACGCATGTCACCTCCCTTTTCTATTTTTTATGCATTTTTCTTATAAGCTCCCAACTGTCATCGGACCCGACAGTATGATCACTTCAGTTCTCATATAGGCCTGGGCAAAAAACCCGGATCCGAAGAACCGAACCGGAACCGAACCGAAATACCCGAAACCGGAACCGAACTGAAACGCTTAAATATCCGAATGGTTCCTAGATTTATATAACCGAAATAACCGAACCGAACCGGAACCGAACCGAGAACCGAACGGGTACCCGAACATATAAAAATATTAATTATATATACATATAATATAACTAAATATATATATTTATAATTTTAAAATCTATTAAAAGTATCTAAAATATTTTTTTTTAAAGTAATTATTGTAAAGTATCCAAACTATCCGAAAGTATCCGAACTATCCGAAAGTATTCAGATATTTTTATCCAAAATTATCCGAAGTAACCGAAAATATTTAAATTTTTATCTAAATTATTTTAATTATTTGATATTTTATTCAAAAAAATTCAATATTTAACATGAATTACCCGAACTACCCGAACTAACCGAACCGGAACCGGAACCGAATGAGAACCGAACTTTTTCCGGGTATTTTCCGGTTCTTAACTTTACTATCCGAACCGAACCGAACCCGAAAGTACCCGAACCGAAACCGAACCAAAAATAGTCAAGTATCCGATAGATACTCTAACCCCTTACCCGAACTACCCGATACCCGAAATACCCGAACCGAACCGAACCGATACCCGAAATGCCCAGGCCTGAATCTCATACATGTAATAACCATTTATGTAACCATCTTCCACTGAAAATTTATGTTTTGTACTTAAAAACATTTCAAATTTTAAACGAGGGTTCGATCTCAGATAAAATGGTGTGGTTCTTGATAATAAATATTACTTCTTAATTTAGATGAATTTCTGGTACCACATATAGTTAATTAAAATAAAAATTTGAATAATTTGCTTATTATAGATTACATACGTTACAATTTTCCAAAGAACTTGATAAGTAAGTTTTTTCTAGTTTTAGTCCTTTATAGTGAGACGGTGTAGCCACACTACGGAACTCAAGATCGATTAGCCACACACTACGGACCTAAAATAGATTGTCTTTGGTCTTTCCAAAATAATAAAGCTGCTGAAATATAATGCAATTAATATTTATAGAGTTTACATTTATATATATATATTTCCTCTTAATGTCAAATATAATGATGTGTGCTTTGATTTCGTCTCTTATCCACGAATTATATTTGTCCACATTTCAACAATAGGGTCCAATCACTTAATGTCTCATTCGGTGTTATTCATTTCCATGGACCTTTTCTATATTTATATCATATCTCTCTATTAATATTTGATATAGCTAACAAGAAGTCTAAAACCAGTGTTGACACGTCTCTTCTCCTAATCTTATGTCATATGCATCCATTGAACATCTTTCATATATAGTTCTTCATGATAATATATTAGAACTAATCACTTCATTGTTCAACGATTTGGCAACGGACATTTTTTCGAATGCTTTACCTTTGTTTTAGAATCATTTTATGAACAAGAAGTAAAGATAAAAGACAGAGAAAGACGAATAGAAGTATTTAATACATTAAGATTTACACAGATTGTACAATAAAAAGGTAAAAAAAGTAAAAGGTAAAGTAATGAAACAAAGTTTATTTTTCTTTTGCTTTTAGATTTTAATCACATATTCTCCACACACAAAACAACCCCAATATCCAAAACAAAGCAAACACTTCCAGCAAAACACAACCACCTTTTGAGATTTCAAAATTACATATCAAATAACAAACTAAATTAAATTAAATTTGTTTTCCCAAATAACAAAATAATCATTCCTCCTCCCCCTTAGATTTGGGTTATGGCAAGTAATATATGGTCTCGGATTTGATTTCAAACATCAGACCTTGGTTGAGTTTTGAACCTGTAGAGCACTTTCTTCTTCTTGGAAGTTTGGTTATCAATTGTGATCACAACCTTTCCCGGTTCACCAACCTTAAAAGAATCGGTTATCACCGGTTCATCAGTTAACCCAATCTTACGGTTTTTAGAGACGATCACAACATAGCTTCCCTCTGTGGTTGGTTCAAACTGAGCTCCATAGCTCACATCAGCACCCAAAACCCTAAGCTCCCACGAGAGTGTGCAAGCCTGCCACAATCCACATAAATCTTCTAAATTAGCAACAATATAAATCATAAACTTATTAGTAATCAAATTCTAAATGTAAATATACCTCAGAAGCAGGCAACTCTATGGTGTATTTAGCTGCTGGTTTAGCAATGGCTTCGGTGACAGTGTCTCCAGTGGTTATATCTTTGCTAAGTCCACCGTATTTAACAGGGACTTGTTCAGGAGAAATGTATCTGTTTCCAAATCAACAAACCTATGAGCTTAGTGACAAAAAAATAAATAAATTGAATGATGAAAATGTAAAGCTTATAAACAGTTAATTACTTGAAAATGGTATCGGCAGACTTAGATGGACCAGCAAGAACCATCTTGCTCCTAGTCCTTGGCGATGTGATGATAGATCCGAATGTTTTGTAGTAAGGAATGTACCACCATGGGACATTGATAAACAACTGCAAAACAAACCCCAAAATAATATTTATAAAAAGGAAATTAAAGAATAAAATCACCAGCATATCGGCGTGACTAATCGAAACTATAAGGCCATGATTATTGCATGGTTCTTAGAACGGGGTTTTTATCGTAATATAAGAATCGTCTCTTAATTTTAATTCTTAACTTTAACTAAAAAAAATTAAAAGACGATTCTTATATTATGTTAAGAACTTCACTCTAAAAACCCCACAATAATCATGCTCTAAAATCTTTAAAACTTTAGTTATGCATTGAATATTTGAATAATAAAAAGAGTTGTTGAAATAAACTATTATTACATTACATACCTCTCTAGTGGCGAACTCGGGATAATTGTCTTCGAACTGCTTGACGGCACGTCTGATGAATTGCCAAAGGGCTCTCTTGCCGAGTCCTGGAGCGTTCCTGAAGTCGCTGACGAAGACGAAGGAAGATTTAGCATCAGGGCTGCTGAAATCAAGAGCTCTCACACACTTCTCTTGTAGCTGAATCCTCCAGTTAAGAAACTTGTTAAGTTTCTCCTTGTCGGAGAAAAGCTCCTTGTTCTGAAACTCTCCGTATGAGCTATAGATCACGACGTGACCTTCCTTGTCCACACCGTGAGCGAACACCATCTTCTCAAACTCGCTAGCTTCTTCTCCTGCTTCGGTTTCAACGAGCTCGTCGATTTTGTTTTCCTTACGCCACTGGACTGTGTTTTTCAGCATCGTCAAGGCTTCCTTGACCTTGAAGTCTCTCGCACGGAGGAATTTTAGGAGGATCACGTTGGATCTCTCGTCTTGGAGGAGAGGTACTCCGTAGATAGAGACTTCCTCTGGCTCCACAGGCTCTGCCTCGGTGATGACGGTGGTCTCTGCGGCGGATTCGGGAGGAGTGACGGAGACGATTGACTCTTCTATTGCTTCCACCGTCTTGGTTCCGTCTTCTTCAGCGCCAGAGGCTTTCTCGGTGGTTACTGGCACCGCTGCTTTCTCCTCCGACTTGGTCTCAGCCGGAGCCGCCGCGGCTTCTGATGGTTTCTCCTCAGACTTGACGGCTTCTTCTTGTGTTGGAACCGCCGGTTTCTCTTCTTCTTTCTTCTCCTCTTCTTTAGATTCCTCTGCCGGTTTCTTCTCCTCCTCAGGCTTCTTCTCTTCCTTCACCGGCGGCGCAGGAGTAGTGAACTCTCGTTTGTTCAAAGCCTCTCTCACGAGCTCCTTGAATTCCTCAAGCGCCTTCTTCTCAAGCTCCTCAGGGGACGGAACAATCACCTTCTCAGCCACAACTGTCTCTTCTTCTTTCACCGGAGCAGATTTCTCGGCCTCTGCAGTCACCTTCTCATCCTTCTCCGGAACAGCCTTCTCCTCCGGAGTCACCTCTTTCTCAGGAACCGGAACCTCCTTATCAGTCATTGGTTTCTCCGTTGAGACCAGGACAACATCAGCAGACTTCTTCTGTGCCTCTTCTTGAGCCATCTCTGAGTTCTTGAAATTCAAGAAAAGAAAGCAGAGAGAGAGATAGAGAGAGAAAGAGAGAGAATATGTGTGTTTTGTGAGGAGAGAGAAGAGAGGAAGAGGGGGTTTTTATAAAACCAGAGGCAGAAGGGGAACACAGACTGGTCGGAGCTGTTTCTTGACAGCTCATTCTAACGCTTTCTCAGTGGGTCCGTTTCTTTCCTCCAACGGCCGTCTTTTGCTTCATGAATTAAACCACTTCCTATTTTTAAATCATTTATCAAATCACATTTGATTTACTTATCACCGATACTTCTGTGAATATATATATATTTATAGAATCTGATGATTTTATAGTTGATTTTGTTGACGATATTGTACCAGCTTTTCTCCCACATAGTGTTCAACATTCTAATTCTATGTGCCCTAATTTATGTTTTAGTTATTACTAAAATATTAAATATTTACTGTTCAACAATATAATTTCAAACTAGATATAAAAGAACTAATGTTTGAGTCGAGAAAAATGGTGGAATCATTTTGACTTTTCAGAAAGGGGTTGTAGCATGCTAGTCTTGTTTTTAATAATGTCTATTTTAAAGTGTGTTTGAAATCATGACACCATGTTATTTCCTCACGCAACTCTTATATATATACATCACCAGTAAAAGTTTCATAAACCCTCTTTTTTAAAGTAGTTACACAAAACAATAAATTTTAAGTTTGAACCAATATGTCATAATGTTGCAAAATTTTGGATGTCAATATGTCATAAATTTCAAATATTGAACTGCAGTTACATAATAAGAGTATAGTTAACCTCAATCTATTTTTTACTCTAAAATGAAGGTTAGAGTAAAAAGTGTTTTAGTTTTTACTTTATTTCTACTCTAAAACAGAGTAATTTAGAATAAATTCAACTTCATTGAGTTCTTCCATTTTTGAAATTAAAAAATAGAATAGTAACCTAATGATCGTACAGTTTTGGTTTTCAAAAGTCTCACAGTTAAACTCCGTTGTCTAGCACCCACATAAATAGCTAAAACAATAGAGACGACCTAGCACGCAAAGAAATCCTCAAATGATTGTATCTGTACAATTAAAATCTACAATATATATATATATATATATATATATATATATATATATATATCCGGAACCATTGTTGATGCGTCGTTGTGATCTACAACTTATGGATTATTGATACTGAATTGATTGCGAAAAATCAGATCATAAGGGGGAAAAAAATTCCAATAGGTGTTAGAGCTGTCAACAACCCTACGTTGGCGTTTAACTAAATAATTTCATTAAACATTACTTAATTTCATGTCATGTTTTGTACATATACTATTGGTGATCAGACTTTCTTTGCCACCTATTTTAACTTGTACCACATACGAAATAAACTATACGAGTTCAGTAGTGCATTTACAAGAAAAAAGTCTGCACAATTACTAGAAATATTATTCTACGAGATGATAACTCTTATCGGCTTATATTAATTAAGGACTTAAGATATTTAGAGGGTCTTATTGAATCAAATATTAGAGAGGATTTCATTTTTTTTTTCAAATCTCCTCTTATTGTACGTAGAATTCATAAATTCTATGTGAAATCTAAACTTATTGGATTAGTCATTTGTATAAGTTCTCTCAAATTACAGCTTATTGGAAAATGTGGATTTTGCCAACAAAATCAATCAAATGGGATTTGGTGGAATTTGAATAGTATTTCATAGTGAAAAAATAGTGAATCAAAATATCACCTCATATGATGGTATTTGATTTTTTTTCAAAAAATAAGAATAATCTTCACATTTTTAAAAAGAAAATTAAATTGTTTGAAATGAAAAAAATATATTTGAAAATAAAATTTTAAATACTTTTATATATTTATATATTTCATAAAATGATAAATATTTATATCAAAAATTAAAATACTAGTTTAAATATTTTTTTTCAAAAACTCTGAAAATTCTTCATAAATAAAATTAAACTGTTTGAAATGAAAAAAATAGATTTGAAAATAGATTTTGTAGAAACTTTATATATTTATATATTTCATAAAATGATAAAAATATCAAATTATATTAATTCAAAAAATAAAAATATTACTTTAAATAAAAAAATTAAATCTTTTTGTAACTCTAAAATTCTTCAGAAAGAAAATCAAACTATTTGAAATGAAAAAAAAAAATTGAAACTTGATTTTTATTTTTTTATATATTTGATATATTTCATAAAATAATAAAATATTAAATTATATTAACTTTTAAAATAAAAATAATACATTGAATAAAAATATTACTTTAAATATTTATTTTTTAAAAAACATTCTGAAAATTCTTCAAAGCCCCATAAAACTTGCAACAAACTCATAAAACTTGTAACATGGATTTACTCAAATCTCGGATTTTCTTGGATTTACTCAAATCTCGGATTCTTTCAAATCCTTGTTTCAATAAGCCCCACTTAGTTTCTCGGCTCTGATACCATATTAATTTTGAGTTTATCATATGCAATATACCTCATAGTTACTTATAAAAATAGAAACAACAACTAATGAAAAGCGTATTTAACTTTAAAACTATTTGAAAAAGTAAAGTTGGTAGACCCCGGAGTGATCCTTTTAAAATCCTCTTATCTGTTGCTTTTGTCAAAAGAAAAAGAAGAAAGAAGCTGTTTGGTTGGTTTTCTTCATCGCTGGTGACATCTTATCATTATACATTCTTGCATTGTATTTAGCTGTTTTCCCTTTTTTCTCCTTTTATAAATAACCCACTTACTTATTATATATATAATTGTAACAAAATGATTGATCGCAGTATGCATTAGACAGATTAAGAAGCTATTATTTACTATTTTGATGGGGCAGATAGTTAAACTATTTTGATTCTTAGATGCTAAGATCATCGTATCTAACTTTTCTTATTTATTTGCGCATTCTTTATATTCTTCTTTAATTTCCATTATATATGAAGCAGTACGTTGTTGTTAAAGCAATCATGAAGAAGCTAGAAACTAGGGGCAAATAGCCTATTAGAAAAATGGTATCCGACAATTATACGTTAACTGTAATTTAGAGAAGAATTTTTTTTTTTGGAGAGGAACAACGCTTCTTGTTCTTGACTAACTTGTTTGTGAAGACATCACTGACATTACTCCAAGGTCGGAATCATCAATATTACATATTTTCAGTAATAATTCAAATTTCCAGGCCTAAGTTTGGCGCTTGCCAGCCTTTTATTGCAACATTATAGTGTGATTTGTAACTAGTCAGATTACATAATGTGAGCTTATGCTACTACATAGAGGGAGGACACGGTACAGTGTTTTCTTAAACAAACCGGGGAAAGCTCTGTTGTTCTCTGGTAACCAGTGAAAAGAAAACGGCATGTGCGTTACATTTAAATTACCAAAACGGCACACAGTCCAGTACTCATCCAAGCGTATCATCATCGTCTGGAAACTGCGAGACGAGCTTTGGTTTCTCAAAGTAAACCCTGATTCCTCTCTCGCCGGAAAAGATGGAAGGAAGCGAATCTCAGATCTATCACGAGCGACAACGACTGCAATTCTGCCTCTTACACTCGCTCAACAATCTATTTCAGGTGATCCGATCTCTCCTTCTCAGTATCAAACCCAACCGATGATAGTGAGATTTTGAGAGTTGCTATTCCCTCTGGTTTTGACTTGTAGGAGAAGGACGCATTCACGCGGGAAAGCTTGAACTCAATCGCGGAGAGCCTCGTGGCAGATGATCCGAACAAAGAACCATGGACGCCTCTGTCTTTACTCTTCATCAAGCCTCACCACAACACGCTCACGGGTAACTACGACGTGAACGTGATGATCGCGGCTCTGGAAGGAAAAGGCAAGAGTGTTGTTTGGCATGATCAGCGTCGTGCTATTGATCTTGATGCAGATGAGCTAATGGGTATTGTGCTGAATGTTCCTGTGAGAAGATATGGTGGACTTTGGAGGAGCAGGCATTGGGTTGTGATTAGAAAGATCAATGGAGTTTGGTATAACTTGGATAGTGATCTCCTTGTGCCACAGAGGTTTAATGATGAAGATGAAGTTAGGGTTTTCTTGGATCATAGTCTGAGTTTAGGTTCACAATGCTTGAAGATCAATAACGTGAGTTGAGTTGAGAGTTTCTTTGTTTCTCTCCCTGTATAATCATCATATACCCATCCATCAAGGATGAAAATGTAGTACATTAGCTCGTTAATGTAGTTTTAGTCCGATAAAGTTGAATACTTTCTTGATTGTTCAGTGAGTTTCTCTCCACTTGTGACTTATAACTCTAATACTCCCTCCGTTTCATATTAGTTGTCGTTCTAGGTTTATGCACACAGATTAAGAAAACATTTAATTTTATATATTTTCAAAATAAAAATACTATTACCAATACATCTAACCATATATCAACCAACAGAAAAATAAAGTAAAAAATATTATCAATAAATTTTGCATTGAAAACCGAAAACGACACTTATTTTGAAACAAAAATTCTACTTTAGAATGACAGATAATTCGAAACGGAGGGAGTATATCTTAATGTTCCAAAGTAATAAGATATCAATGGTGACGACGAGACATGCTCATCACATTTTTGTCGCTCGTTGGCTAAGGAATATCATATTAGAGAACTACATATAATATCTATATAGAGAGAACTGTGTAAGTGATCTTGGGAAGCTTGGAAAGTGTGCGCTTCGTTTATGTACAAAAAAATCATCTGTATATCTTCAATCTACATAAGTATTAATCATATGTGTTTGAGCTAAATTGACAAGCAGAAAATTTCCTGAAGAATTTCCCGGCAAAAAAGGATATATTCCGGCAAGCTCTCAGACTGTAATATGTGTATATTTAGAGCCTTGCGTTGTTGCACCTGAAGAGGTCTTGGAGCTGAACTATTCACTTGATTTATTCGCCTATTCTCGGAATGGATCAATCGATGATCTTCTCTCCGGTTGAAAAGAGGTTCCAAACGACAGTCCCGACAAGGTAAAGACCAACCGAAATCGTGAAAACGTCATCCCAAGAACCTGACATATTCCGCTTTCAATGTTAACTTCTTTCACTGGTAGAAGAATTCTAATAAAAGATTAAAAGCAAAGCGTTGTTCCCAACCGTGTTGTAGGATGTGACCAGTCGCGGCGGTGCCAAGAACTCCGGCAAGTACTCCAGCTGTGTTAGACAAACCAAGTAACACTCCCTAACAACATGCCAAAATTATTTGGTATTTGCTTTCAGTAGCTAGCATGAGTTGTTTAAGACTTAAAAAAAAAAGAGTGATTGATTACACTTACAGAGTATCTTGGAGCAATGTCTTGATGATTAGAGTAGAGACCAGACTGCGAGAAGGCATCAGTGCCTTGGCTACAAGCCATGCACAAAACGGCCATTGCAGGAGAATCAATGTGTTTCAGCTGTGTTAGAAAGAACGCTGGTCCAAGAAACCCAATTGTTTGCATTATCTGAATCCATGATAGAGAGAGAAAAAAGAGGGTCATTGACTAGATTTGCATTTGAAATGGGACTGAAGAAGTGGGATTCACACACAGGTAGGTACCTTGCGGACATTCGTGACGGAGAAACCTCGGCTGACGAGTGTATCAGCGATCCATCCTCCAGCATTTGCAGAAATGGCCATTGTCAACCATGGAAATACTGAGAGAAGTCCTGATTCCATTAGGTTGAACTTCAACACCTGCCTCTCACAAATGTCCACAGTCAGGAAAAGACAAAAGCCCTTTTTAAATTAAAGAAGACAGAAATAGAAACTGACTTGATGGTAATAGGTAGGCATCCAGGTCAAGAGAATGAATGTTCCCCAGTTGTGACAAAAGTGGCAGCCGATGAGAGCCCAAACGGGTGGTTTCGACAATATCAACCTCCACGGGATCGACTTCACTGGCTCTTTGCTAGCACAGTTGTCTGCAATCAACTTTCTTTCTTCAGGGAGCAGCGTTAGATCTTCAACTGGGGAACTCTCTGCCTATAGTTAGTAACAACACAATAATGGTTATGAAATTTTTGGATCCAGAAAATAATAGTTAAAAGACAAGTAGAGAAGTGTTGTAACCTTAGTTAGCCAGAGAGTCAACCATACAGTTCCAAGAGAGCCAAAAGAGTAAAAGACGGAAGGCCATCCAAAGTGATGAATCAAGAAAGGGGAAAATGCTAAACCAGTGACGGATCCAAGGTACATTCCGCTGTAAACAAGCGCGAGAGATCTGCTTCTCTCTTGCACAGGCACCCACTTGGATAGTATATTGTTCATAGCAGGCATCGCAACACCCTGAACACACCAAGGATACATAGATAGATAGATATTCAAGATCATTGATAAATATCTATAAGCATATAGTAAAAATCACAAACCTCGCCAACTCCCATGAAAGCACGAACAACGAGCAAGAAGGGGAGGCCTAGTTTAGCAGCGATAGGAGTTAGTATTGTAGCAATGGACCACCAGATCACTCCGAATCCAAGTACCATTTTGCCACCTACAGTGTCCGCCCATATCCCACCAGCTATCTGCCATATCAACAAAACCACATGTGTCAAAATACATAATTATTGCATAAGAAAAAACGGAAGTTATCCGTATATATATTAAAATATAATTAGCTCATGTTCATTAAAGATTGTTCATACAACTCGTGATTTAAATTAAGTTCGATCATTAAACTCATTTATCAAATGAACCTAAAAAAATAAAACTTGTGTTCATAAAAAATTGAGCTGAGCTGAACCAGCTCATGATAATATCATGTAATATTAGTTTCGTTCCAAAACTCAGAAGAAGAAGCTTACTTGAGTGAGAAGGTAACCCCAGAAGAAGGAAGACTGAATCAGCCCAACTGTTGCTGGATTCCAGCCATACTCAGCCGACATGGGAAGTATTGCTATGCTCATGTTCACCTACAAAACACACATCATCTTTCCTTAATTGGCAACTCCCAATCCTAATTTTAGCAATTCTACGAGACCAAAACTTACTCTGTCCATATTGCAGAGAAGAAAAGCTGAGAAACAGAGAAGCACTATCACCCACCGCTTCGGAAACTCTTCCCACCATGGAACCAAGCTTACCGAATCCGAAACGACGCCGTTTCGATTCACCATCTCTCCACCTTCTTTTATACTCTCTGCATACGAGTTACTACTGCTCTCTCTCTTGTCGGAGCTCCGAACTAACACCCGGAAAACGCTGGACCTGTTCCGCTGGTAAATCCATACCCGTAACGACTTCGGATCCGATTTTAGAGTCCGGCGGTTGCGATTAGAGGTTTCAGGTGGACGATTTGAAGTGTAGAGAGAGTGGAGATTCGGAGAGTAAAGAAGAGCTCTCGCGTTCATGGCGAGATCGATTTTTTTTTCTTACCTCCACCACCTCTTCTTCTTCTCAGTCTCTAGCTTCGTTTTTTTCCTAATAGATTTTTTTCAAGTTCGTGGTTGAGTTTACGACACGTGTAGTTCTGTTATTGGTTGGGCGAAGATGTCATAATCTAACGGGAAGTAAGGGTTAACAGAATTATTAGAGGAGGTAACCAGACTAAGAATCTGAGCTTAACATAAAGCCCATGTGTGGCCCAAATAAAGCTCACAGCCCGGAAATTGTGAGATTACACTTTTGTTAGTTGTTTAATTTTTCCCCTAATTAAGAAAATTACGTGGACGAACCCGCACAATGGACATAAATATTATTCTTAGATTGATATTTTTTTAACAATAAATTTCTAATATATTTTAAATATTTCTAAATATTAAATTGTAATCCTTAACGTTAATAATAACTAATTATAAAGTCTAATAACGTTAGAAGAACAATTATAATTACCTTTTTATTGTATTGCCCAAGAGCAAAGGATGAGAATGATGCAAGATTGTGGTGCGGCAGATTTACTCATCGACGGTGTCCCTTCTTGTCTACCTTAAGTGCTCCATAACTTAGGCTTTATGACTATCACTTTTGCTTTTTATATGTTTATGTAAGTAATCATTATTATTGTGCATCGTCCAATAATTCCTTTTTGCATGCGTTATCCATGTAAACGGAGATAATAATACTGACTGCTTTTGTTACAAATTCCACTAGCCAACATATAACTTTTTTTGTGGTAACGAGGTCTTCTTAAATTTTAACTCGAATTAAAAAAATTTATATCAGTATAATACATAACTCGTCATAGTAAGAACATAAACTATCTTGGCTTTCACCAATGTAGCTCAATAAAATCTACAAAAAATCGTCAAAAATTTACGATTTTTTAAAAAATTTCATTTTTCGTTGAAAATTTATCCAAAAATTGTACAAATAGTTTTTTTCCTACAGATTTTTTCAAAAAAATTCAAGACATATTTCGTTAAATCCTGACAATTTCTTGAGGAAATGTGTTTTGTCAATTTTTTTGAATTTTCCTGATTTGTGTTTCTAAAAGATTGTCGTTGGGAATTCTTCAAGTATTTTTGATGATTTTTTTTCTAGTAGAAGTTTTCATGTTTCCTTGTAGTGTTAGATCGACAAGTGTTAGATGGACAGGAATACAATAATAATCAAGATGGGAACTAAAATCCAGCTAAGTTTAAGTATTTCAGTAAAAAACGTTCAAATCTAATTCTACAGATGGTATAAAACAGTAAGGTTTTTGTACCCTTTGTTCTCCTCCCACTTTGGATTGCCATTTGATCGATTAATCACAGACCCAGTTCATAATAATTGCATACCTAAAGCAAAATAAAGAAACATTCACCCTAAATGATAAGGAATCGAACTCTTCACTTGATAGTCAAGAAAACACCACATATCTGATGTACCATAAGTAACACTATATCAGTTTGGCGCCCCCGATAACCGCGCGCAGCCATGCTACGGTACAAGTTAACCAATCACACCCACAAGATAACATAATAATTACAGTCGCATGTTACTTATCAGGGCCGTACCACCAAACAAGAAGGCAAGACCGTAAAAAACAAACGTATGTGGATGGAGACAGGAAGGGCTTCGTAATGGCCCGCTTTAAAAGTACATACTTCCTCACGTGGCCCACTTCTTCAATTATCATTCACCATTTCAATCATTCATCACCAACTTTCTTACCGTTTTTTCTTTATTTCCATATTTATTAGCTAGACGACATATAACCAAATTACATTTTCTTAAATTTAGTTGTATAGAAAGCAAAGACATACGTTCTTCGTTTGTACAAATGTAGTATTCGCTTGGAATGAAATGATCTATCTACATTGATTAAGATAAAACAAGAAGGTAATGACATGTATATTCTACATTTTTCGGCTAATATATACTACTAAAAGAATCAAACCAGTTGATATTACCTAGCACCCTTAAGTGGCGTCACTTGGTTATTTCGTTTTTTTCCCTTGAAAGCGAAACCTTAACCTATATTTTTGTCTCCTTCTGTATAATCACAAAAGCCTATAGTAACCTGAATTTAAACATTTATCTGTAATTTTATAGTAACCTGTATTTTCTTTACCAATTACTTATGATCAAATGCATTAATAGGTATGTCATATGTGCATGGATCTAAGAAAACATATGCATTAATGAGCTTAGATTATAAATGAGACATGTGCACGTGTTCCTCTGTCTACATCCATATCCTAAGCAACAAATTTTGTAAAACCATATATTTATATTCATAAAATAATTCGGTAGCCTTTGGATTCCTCCTCCAAAATTTCGAGTTTAGCTTCTGTGAATACATCAAAAAAAACTATACAAATACAATAACTAGTACTAGATAACATCGTACTATAAAACTGAGAACAAATGGAAAATTAGATTATGATCAATAGAAAGAATAAAATGACTACAAAGTATAAAGTATATAGTAATTAAAACATTCAGATATAAGGTTTTTAGTTCTCTGTGTAAATATATGTGAAGGGAAGTAAAATATCCATAATGAATAACCCCACACCACCATTTGAAATTGTTATTTCTTAATGGAACATTAATTAAAATTCATTAATATTTTTATGTCAATAATGATGATCTTAGATAAAAAAAGGTTAAACTAAATTGGTGGTGCAGAATATATAAAAACAAAATAAGAATTCATTAACTTTTACTGAACAAATGAAAACTTTCATTCAAAATTGCGAGAGTTCTCGATTGACACAGCCATGTTAATACAAAACTAAGATGATCATGAGAGATCATGGCGTATTCTATAAATCCAGTGGAGGAAGAAAACAACGTACACTCACTCATATGCACACACACACAGTAATCAATGCATCGTAAGATTCGCATAAACATACAAAAAAAAAAAAGAAATTAAACCTAAAGTGGGGAGACATATATTCTGGCAAAATATTAGAAAAAGTCATAAAAATAGCGTCGCACCTACTCTTCTTTTACACCTTTAGTATCTGTTCTGTCTTCATACACCTTTACACTCTTTTCTTCATCATTTCTTCTTCTTTACAACTCTGACTTCTCTCCAATGGCGTAAAACTGCAAACACACTAAACTTCATCTGCTTCTCTTTCCCTTCAGACCAGTTCCAAAGTCTTAAAGCTCAGTAATAACTCTCGTGAATGGCGGCGGGAAGACTTGGGTCATTGTTACGTCAGCATTTCTTCTCTCTCTTCTTTCTCTTCGTCGGATGTTTCTTCTTCCCCAAAGGAGGTGACTGTAGACAGAAGAGGAGGAGGAAGAAGAAGCTTAGAACGGTTACTTCCGGTTCCGGTTTATCCTCTTCTTGGTCGTACTTAAAACGGGTTTTCTTATCCACCACGAGGATATCTAAATCCCGCAACCAAACACACCCTAACGGTCCGTTAACGACTCTGACATCCGCTAGATCGTCTCAAAACTCCCTCGTTACTCTCGTACAACCCGACCCGGAAACCCGTACTGAAAACGGGTTTTCGGATATTTCCTCCTCGGATTCTCCTCTGTTTCTCCATCTCCGCAGCGAGATCTTCCCTTGCACGACGTGCGGAGAGATATTCCCCAAAACCAACCTCCTCGAGCATCACATCGCGATCAAACACGCCGTCTCGGAGCTCGTCGACGGCGAGTCAAGCACGAACATCGTGAAGATCATATTCAAATCAGGCTGGCCGGAGCAAGGCAACAAAATCCCAGAGATCCATCGGATCCTAAAAATCCACAACAGTCCGAAGATTCTCGCGAGATTCGAGGAGTACCGAGAGTTCGTCAAGGCTAAAGCCGCTCGTAGCGGCAACGGACGGTGGGACGACGAACGGTGCGTCGTCGACGGGAACGAGCTCTTGAGATTCTACTGCTCGACGTTCATGTGTGACCTAGGGCAAAACGGTAATTCCAATCTCTGCGGCCATCAGTACTGCAGCATCTGCGGCATCATCGGATCCGGATTCTCGCCGAAGCTCGACGGGATCGCGACGTTTGCGTCGGGGTGGAGAGGACACGTGGCGGTTCCGGAGGAGGTGGAGGAAGAGTTTGGGTTTATGAACGTGAAACGGGCGTTGCTGGTTTGTCGGGTGGTAGCGGGTCGGGTCGGGTGTGATTTGATTGCGGATGATGACGTGGACAAGAATGGTGGAGGGGGGTATGATTCTCTAGTTGGGCAAGGGAGTGGGAGTAAGAGTGGGGCCCTGTTGAGGATCGACGATGAGGAGCTTTTGGTGTTTAATCCAAGGGCTGTGCTTCCTTGTTTTGTGATAGTCTATACTGTGTAAGCGTGTAATCGTGTGTTTTTATACTTTGTTACGCATGGTTTTTGAGGTTTGGTAATTGTGAAGTGTGAACGCTTTAGATGATAAAAATGTTTGTAGTGTCTTTCAATATGATCCAAGCATCTTTTGAGAGGTTATGTATGACAAATGAATCATGGATATTTAAATATTCGTCCAAATGAAACATTTGAAGTTTAGTAGTTTCTGATGTATAGTAAATTTTACACAAATTAGCAAATTGGACAATTTTTAAGTTTCTAATTGGCAAAGTAAGGTATTTCAAGTTTTAATTCAATCAAATGTATATTTTTTTGTGCTAAAATATCTTTGAGTATTGCAACATCCCACTTCCTTAAATCTTCATTAACAAAATCAAACTGTCATCCTCGGATATACTCTAAAATGTGCATGAAATGGAAATGAAATCATACCTTAAACCCAATATAGCTACAGCCTTAGTTTATGGACTACAAAGATCACTCATACATACATACATTTATAACAATCTAAGTCTGAAACTCAAAATTGTAAGGGCCCAAACTTTAAAACTGAATCTCTTATTGAAAATATAAGTTAGGCTGAGAGTGGATGAATCCAGTAAGAGACGATTTACTTCTTGGGTGCATAGAGAGACTAGAGGGACGTAAAAATGCGGCAACCTTTTCTTCAATTAACCAATAAACAATAACCAAAAAGCCGGTTTAGTTGGATTCGGTTAACCGAAGTTGCAGCTTATAATTTGTACCAAAAAGAGTTAGTTACCAAGAGAGACGGAGCCATGGCTAGCTTCTCCACAGCACAACCTCTCTCACTGCCACGTCATCCAAATTTCTCCAATCCAAGTCAACCAACCACCAATAACGAACGCTCCCGCTACACTATCTCTCTCATCGACCGATGTTCAGACATCCGACAACTGAAGCAAGTCCATGCCCAAATGGTCCGCACTGGTCTCTTCGACGACCCTTACTCAGCCAGCAAGCTATTCGCCATCGCTGCGCTCTCTCCCTTCGCGAGTCTCGATTACGCTTGCAAGGTGTTCGATCAAATTCCTCAACCAAACTCCTTCACTTGGAACACTCTCATCCGTGCTTACGCTTCAGGACCGGACCCTGTCGGGAGCATCTTGGTATTCTTGGATATGGTTTCGGACAGCCAATATGGCCCTAACAAGTTCACTTTCCCTTTCCTCATCAAAGCGGCTGCTGAAGTTTCGTCTTTGTCTCTGGGTCAGTCCCTTCACGGGATGGCAATCAAAGCAGCTCTTGGATGCGATATTTTCGTCGCGAACTCGTTGATACATTGTTACTTCTCTTGTGGTGATTTGGATTCAGCTTGTAAAGTGTTTACTACGATTCAAGAAAAGGATGTGGTTTCGTGGAACTCGATGATTACAGGGTTTGTGCACAAGGGTTCTCCAGATAAAGCTTTGGAGCTGTTTAAGAAGATGGAGTCAGAGGATGTTAAGGCAAGTCATGTCACAATGGTTGGTGTCTTGTCTGCGTGTGCAAAGTTGCGGAATCTTGATTTTGGGAAGCGGGTTTGTTCTTATATTGAAGAAAACAGAGTGAACGTGAACTTGACGTTGGCTAATGCGATGCTTGATATGTACACAAAGTGTGGAAGCATAGAGGACGCGAAAAGGCTGTTTGATACCATGGAGGAGAGAGATAATGTCACATGGACAACAATGCTTGATGGGTATGCGATTTTAGAAGACTACGAAGCAGCTAGAGAGGTTCTTAACTCTATGCCAAAGAAGGACATAGTTGCTTGGAATGCTCTTATATCTGCTTATGAGCAGAATGGTAAACCTAACGAGGCGCTTTTAGTGTTCCATGAGCTGCAGCTTCAGAAGAACGTAAAGCTGAACCAAATCACACTGGTTAGTACTTTATCAGCTTGTGCACAGGTAGGGGCGTTGGAATTAGGTAGATGGATTCATAGCTACATCAAAAAACATGGCATCAGGTTGAATTTTTACGTTACAAGCGCATTGATTCATATGTACGCTAAATGCGGGGATCTTGAAAAGGCGCGTGAAGTGTTTACTTGTGTAGAGAAGAGAGATGTGTTTGCGTGGAGCGCAATGATTGGTGGTTTAGCGATGCACGGATGTGGAAACGAAGCCTTGGATATGTTCTATAAAATGCAAGAGGCTAATGTAAAGCCTAATGGTGTGACTTTCACCAATGTCTTCTGTGCTTGTAGCCATAGTGGTTTGGTGGACGAGGCTGAGTCATTATTCCAAAAAATGGAATCAACTTATGGTATTGTCCCTGAGGACAAGCATTACGCATGCATAGTTGATGTTCTTGGTCGCTCGGGTTATCTAGAAAAAGCTGCCAAGTTCATAGAAGCGATGCCGATTCCTCCAAGTGCTTCTGTCTGGGGAGCGCTTCTAGGAGCTTGTAAGATCCATGCCAATCTGAGTCTTGCTGAAATGGCTTGTACCCGTTTGCTTGAACTTGAACCTAGGAACGATGGCGCACACGTGTTATTATCAAACATATACGCTAAGTCTGGGAAATGGGAAAGCGTTTCTGAGCTGAGGAAGCACATGAGAGTCACTGGACTTAAGAAAGAACCAGGATGTAGCTCCATTGAAATAGATGGGATGATTCATGAGTTTCTCTCTGGAGACAACGAGCACCCGATGTGTGAGAAGGTGTACGGGAAGTTAAACGAGGTTATGGAGAGGTTGAAAGCGAATGGCTATGAGCCAGAGATGTCTCAGGTCCTGCAGATTATCGATGAAGAAGAGATGAAGGAGCAGTCTCTGAAACTGCACAGTGAGAAGTTGGCGATTTGTTATGGACTGATATCAACAGAGGCCCCGAAGGCGATTCGAGTGATTAAGAATCTAAGGGTGTGTGGAGATTGTCACTCAGTTGCTAAATTGATATCTCAGCTCTATGATAGAGAGATCATAGTGAGGGACCGGTATCGGTTTCACCATTTCAGAAATGGGCAGTGTTCTTGTAACGACTTCTGGTGAAAAATTTCTCTGTCAAAATTTTGTATTACAATCATATCATGATCACCACTCTAGTGGTATATTGACTTCCTCTCTGTACCTACCATTAGTTACCAGAACTGTGGACATGTGCTGTCATTTTTCTAGTCATTTTCGACCTTTGATAGTTTGTTTGAATCCCAGGATATCTATATACATATCACAGCATTTGGGAATGTCATCATCAGCCAATGAGTGCTCGTTTGTGTGTCGTCATCATCAAACTAGACTTCATCTATTGAATACTCCTCTTGGTATGTTCCTCCATCCATCCATCTTGGATTTTGAAGTAAGTTCGTTGGTAGCCGTCTCTATTTTTCATACATTTATGATTAAGAGGTTTACACTAGAGTTATAAAAAAGACAATTGTAGATCATTAGATCTTCTGATACTTTCCACCAGTGAAAGGTTTGGATCAAGTATAAAAAGTGAAAATCATTGTTTGTAACAGCTTTCCATCTTTCTTTTTATGAAATAATTCAAAGAGTTTATGCTAAAAGTAACTTTTTGATGATAAGGAAGACCTTCCTTGAATTTCTAAGAAATTAAAATAAATAATAATTAGTATTTTGGTGAATAGTAGAATTAATTTATATATTTTTATTCCGTAATCCATTACTAATGAGAACAAAAGTCAATAATTTATCTTAATTTTATGTATTTATTTTCTTACAAAGAAATTATGGATATTTATGAAAAATAACAAAAACCAGGCAACAAATTTTTTATGAATGAATTAATATATACCAGCAATTTAAGATATATTATATTAATATATTTAATATCAGTATCTATATAAATATATATATCTGGGATGCAAAATTAAAATATCTATGAAAAGAAATCCAACCAAAAAGGCGCGGTTTTATGTCTACTTTGAAATGAAACCTTGTGGTGGGGCCCAACAAAGTGGCATGCAGCAGGGATAAAAAAGGCGTTATAATTATTTACTTCATCTGTTATGTTTGGTCGCTGCTCGGTTCCTTACAGCTTTTGAAACTTCTTTGTTTTCTTCTCCTTCTCCGTCTGCCCTCATCTCTGTAAGTATTCAAAAATCCAATCAATCATCTCCAGTTCCTCTCTATCAATTGCTAGTAATTAGTGTTCATCTTAAGTTGTGCTACTTTTTTTTTTCTTTTGCTATTTACTTTTCGATTCACATCACTCTTGTAAGAGATCTTCTTCGGCGTTATATGAGTTCTTTTTTCTTTCTTTAGAAATTGGGAAGTTAATTTATAAAGTTGTTTGGTTAGAGTAGATTGCGTGCATATGCAGGAACAAGGAAAAAAGAATGTAACGCCGTTTGTTAGAACAACACTATTGTTCTGTTGGTGATTTGATGTTTTCCTCTTCTTCTCTTTTGGTTTATGATTTTTTTTCAGATTCGTTAAGCGTTACACTGTGTTGTAGGAAGATGATAGAGCAAAATGTATAGGATAAGCAAAGACATTGATTCAGCGTTCCAAGG
Organism: Sinapis alba; assembly: GCA_012274485.2. Taxonomy (NCBI): domain Eukaryota; kingdom Viridiplantae; phylum Streptophyta; class Magnoliopsida; order Brassicales; family Brassicaceae; genus Sinapis; species Sinapis alba. Next base: position 883,644 of record MU105626.1, on the reverse strand, counting down.
TGTTGGAACTAAAGGGTACGCTTGTTTTTTTCTATGAGATCCATGAGGAGAAGATAGGTTTATTTCTTTCTTATTATTGTTTTTATACCGTTTTTTTTTAATAGTGGCCTGGAGGTTTGGTGCATCTATAATGATCAGCTTATATCGATCCCAAAGTCTTCTTTCGGAAGATTCCACTCTGGAAATGCTTACCTTATTCTCAGCGTAAGCTTCACCTCTCACTTTTAGAATTGACATTTCAAGTGGTGTGGTGTGCCTAATAATACGTACTTCTTATGTGCTTTTTTTTTTTTTGCTTTGATGCGTAGACGGCTTTGCGGAAGATCGGATCTCCCCAGTATGACATTCACTACTGGCTAGGAAATGATGCAACTGAGGTCCTTTTTCCTTTTTTTTTGCTTTGAATTGTATCTTCGTGCAACTGTTTAGTGTTTTGAGGGTAGCATAATAAGATTTTGTTTAATATCTGAAGGTGGACTCAGTTTTGGCATCTGACAAAGCACTAGAGTTAGATGCAGCACTTGGATGTTGTACTGTGCAATACCGTGAAGTTCAAGGTCAAGAGACCGAGAAGTTCCTCTCATACTTCAAACCTTGTATCATACCCGTTGAAGGGAAGTATTCACCACAAATCGGATTGGCTGACGACGAGACATACAATATCACCTTACTAATGTGCAAAGGAGACCATGCTGTTCGTGTTAAAGAGGTATGAAACTTTTTATGCTGTTTATATGAAGCTTGACGATATGTTAGTTTCTTGTACACATTTCACTCTTGAGTTGGTGGATTGATTTTACTCTACACAAAGGTGCCTTTTGTACGGTCATCACTGAACCATGACGATGTGTTTGTTCTCGATACGGCATCAAAAGTTTTCCTCTTTGCCGGTTGCAACTCAAGCACTCAGGAGAAAGCTAAAGCCCTGGAGGTTGTGGAATACATAAAGGATAGCAAGCATGCCGGGCGATGTCAGGTCGCCACTATCGGTTAGTTTTTTTTTTTTCCTTTTCTCCTCCTCTTTAAAAGGAACACAATAAAAGAAAGGTAAACAGCTAATCACTTTTTTTTTTTGTAGAGGATGGAAAGTTTTTAGGTGATTCAGATGCTGGTGAGTTCTGGACTTTCTTTGGTGGTTATGCTCCCATTCCAAAGTGTTCATCTTCTACCACCAAAGAACAGACTCCAACTACATGTGCAAAATTGTTATGGTAAAAGTGATTTTGGTTTTACAGAACTCGCAGTGTAACATTTATTACCCGAAAAAGGATGTGTTTTAAAAGACAGACCATACCATCATTTGAACAAACAGGATAGATACTCGGGGAAATCTACATCCAACTGAGAAAAGTTGTTTGAACAAAGATATGCTTGAAAAGGACAAATGCTACATGCTGGACTGTGACGGCGAAGTATTCGTCTGGATGGGAAGAAACACATCACTTACAGAAAGGAAGACATCCATTTCTTCCTCAGAAGTAAGTCATTCTTGGTAGTATAAAATACTACAGAGCATAAAAAAATATTTATGATTTGGAAAATGTTTTCGTGCTCCAGGAATTTCTACGAAAGGAGGGACGCTCGACCAGCACTTGTCTAGTACTTTTAACACAAGGACTAGAAAATGCTAGATTCAGATCGTTTTTTGACAAGTGGCCTCAGACAGCAGAGTCTTCTTCTACTAGCCTTTACAATGAAGGTCGAGAAAAAGTGGCAGGTCTGTATGTTTCATTATTATTGCTCCTTGTTCTGTAAAGAGGACAAAAAAACTTTTTATCTGAAAATTTCATTACTAACTTTAAACTCTAAACACTTGTATGAAGCAATGTTTAAACGGAAGGGATATGATGCGGAGGAGTTTCCTGATGAAGAAGATGAACCTCTCTATACAAACTGCCGAGACGCCCTGAAGGTATACTTCATATCTTTTATATAAGTGACCGAACTGTCATATATCTGAGCAGAAGAAGCCTGATCAAATCGGGTTTTCAGGTTTGGCGTGTAGAAGATGGTGGTGATGTCTCGCTTCTGTCCATTCATGACCAGACAAAGCTGTATAGTGGCGATTGCTACATTGTGCAGTATAAATATACTTACAACGAAAGAAACGAATATCTATTATATGTATGGATAGGTTGTGAAAGCATGGAGGTACGCATGCTGTGTTAGCCATTTGGGTTTTGTTTCTTTTCAATTATTTTACCTATCAATCATTTGTGAGTTGTTCTTTTTTTTCTTTCACTTCATTGCAGGAAGATAGAGCTGATGCCATATCTAATGCTAGTGCCATTGTTTCTTCAACTAAGGGTGAATCTGTAATGGTTAGTTCCTAACCATATTGCAAGCAAAATTATTTTAACAATTCTTTTCTCAACTGACCTGTTTCATTTGACATTCTTCATCATCCAGTGTCATATATACCAGGGCAACGAACCTGCTCGCTTTTATTCAATGTTCCAGTCGCTAGTTGTTTTTAAGGTCAGTTTGCAATACTTTTCTTGAATATTTGTGTGTTTAGTATGCGACTGTACTACTACTTTGATACTTATGTTACTTTTCCAGGGTGGTTTGAGTAAACGGTACAAAATGTATCTAGTGGAGGAGAATGAAAACAAAGCTGAAATATCTAATGAGAGCAAGAAGAAACCTTCTCTTTTCCGTGTTCAAGGGACAAGCTCAAGGAGCATGCAAGCAATTCAAGTTAACCTAGTGGGTTCTTTTATACACTTTCTGTGAATTCTTGCTTTGTCAAAGATTACATTTTGGTAATTATTATTATGTCTTTCGTCCTTCACTTATTGTTAAAGCTAACGATAATCGTCCAAACTGCAGGCAGCAACCTCTTTGAACTCATCCTACTGTTACATATTACAACATGAAGCTTCCGTCTTTACTTGGATAGGGAACCGTTCCTCAGACTCTGACCGTGATTTTCTTGACAGAATGCTTTATTTCATTGATGTAAGTAACATTAACAGATTATGTTACAGATTGCTGGTTACAATTACAAATCTGTTTCTTGGTTTCCATCTGCAGTCGTCTAGGCAACCCATGTCCACGAGGGAAGGAAGTGAACCAGACACATTTTGGGATTTGCTTGGTGGGAAGGCAGAGTACCCAAAAGAAAAGGAAATGAGAAAACAAATAGAAGAACCGCATTTATTTACATGTTCCTGTAATTCAGGTAAATGGTAAACATCTCTTAGCATTTTCGTTTTTTTTTTTTCTTTTCATCTTTATTATATTATTGTTTAGTTCTGCCTGGTTCAGCTGTTGTATTATATGCCTAACATAAGAGTGGTTGGTCCATGACTGGTTTTGCTCTTCTCTTCAGATGTACTCAAGGTACCTACCATTCACGAGTGTATTAGTGCTATCTTTGAAGTGGATTATTGATCAGCTCGGAATGAATGCTCTCATCTGATACCATGGTTTTTAGGTGAAAGAAATATACAATTTTGTGCAAGATGATTTAACTACTGAAGATGTACTGTTTCTGGACTGCCAAACTGAAGTTTATGTCTGGATTGGACTAAACTCAAACATAAAGTCGAAGCAACAAGCTCTTACTCTTGGTCTGGTTAGTTTCCTCTTTATTTTGGCCTTCCACTGTTCCACGTGCTTTGTTTGCTGTTTTTTTTTTTTTGGTGGAACCTGTGCACATACATCAAGCAGGGTTAGGCTGATATTTTAGTATGAGTGGGATCAGAACAACACATGCCTTTTGTCTGTATGATTTTGTTTTTAGACAACGGTGTAAAAACAAATAATTAAACTAACCAAACAACATATGTAAAAGATCTAGGAAGCAAAAACTCATGTTCTGGAATTCCTGTTTTAAGTGTTTCTTAGCTTGTGATATTGCAGAAATTTCTAGAAATGGACATCCTGGAGGAAGGTTTAACAGTGAGGACTCCTGTATATGTTGTCACAGAAGGCCACGAGCCACCATTTTTCACCCGTTTCTTTGAGTGGGTTCCTGAAAAGGCAAACGTAAATCTCCTCCATCCATCTTTAAGTCGTCACCTATTTCAAAATGTTTTGAAAGTAAGTCTACTGATTTTTCACTAATAATATGCATGGGAACATTGCAGATGCATGGTAATTCATTTGAAAGGAAGCTTGCTAGTCTGAAAGGCACGGAGCCAAGCACTAAGGTAAGTCACAGTTTAAAGAACCTAATTGTGAAAAAACAAAATACTTGGGAACGTGAAAGGAAACCGATGTTTTAATACCTATCATCATATAATAAGAAATGATCACTAAGTAGCTACAACATTTGTGCTTTCAGAGATCGAGTGAAATCTCGTGGAGATCACGTGGTTCGCGAAGTCGGTCAAATGGTTGGTCAGAGCGAGGAGTATCATCTTGCTCCAGCGAAAAGTTTCCAAGTTTGAGCTCTTCAGAAGGCAGAGAATGCAGCAACAGTGAGTCCACTCCAGTTGTCAAAAAGCTTTTCTCAGAATCTCTGTTAGTGGATACAAACAATGGTAAGGTTTCATATATGTCAACCTTTTCCTTGACGAATGGCAGCACCGCAACAACAAAATGTATTCAATTATAATTGCATCTAAGAAGCTCTTTGATTCTTTAAATCTCACATCAAAACATTGTGTGTCTCGATGCAGGATCGACAAGCTCCAATTCAGACATATCTAAAGAAAATCCACTGGGAGGAATCAATGTCGACGATCTTAGTCTAGAGTCACTTGCATATTCATACGAACAACTTAGAGTTGATTCTCCGGAGCTAGTCACAAATAATATAGTAGATGCAACAAGAAGAGAGGTAATTTTGCAATAGCATACGTAAAAATCTGGATCTAGTATTATATAATATATATGAGTAACACTTGAACTTCAAAGCAATTTTTAATATCTTTCAGGCGTACTTAACAGAGAAAGAGTTTGAAGAAAGATTCGAAATGACAAAACCAAAGTTCTATGCACTTCCGAAATGGAAACAGAACAAGCTCAAAATGTCTCTCCATCTTTTCTGAAACAGCCTTGCTACATTCAGTAAGACCTTTGGAGGAAGACATGCTTTTAATGTTGTAACTAATGTTTCTGTTTAGTGCAGTGACCTTCCTGATATAATAAGTTAATACTTGTTTCTTACAAAACAAAGTGAGACACCTAAATTATTTGAGTATATGTATTGAACGTCCCAAGTTTTTTTTAACACTGTTTTCATTACTTCATAGTTCATACAATCATACTGCAATCAAACGATGTCGTATTGGTGTGAGGCTTGAATAAATAAAAAAGCTCATCGGAATCTGAAAAAGGCTCGTCCTTTGCTTCTTCTTCTTCAATCGGATTTGACCGTCGAGAACTGAAACATTACCCAAAATGGATCGAACCCAAAGACCCAGAAGAAGCATCCTGGACTCACTAGGCGAAGAACTCATCGGAATCCTCACACCCGTCTCCATATGTATGTTCACCGTCGTCCTCCTCGTCTGCCTCCTAAACTCCGACCCATCTTCCTCCTCCGCCTCTTTCTCCTCCATAGCCACCGCAGCGTACTCCGAAACCGACTCCGACTCCTCCTGGGACAAATTCGTAGGCGCCTTCCTGAACTCCCTCGTCTTCGTCGCCGCAATCACCGTCGCGACCTTCGTCCTCGTCCTCCTCTTCTACCTGAGATGCGTCAAGTTCCTGAAACTCTACATGGGTTTCTCAGCTTTCATCGTTTTAGCGAACCTAGGCGGAGAAATCTTACTCCTTTTGATCGACCGTTTCAGGTTCCCGATCGATTCCGTCACGTTTCTCGTCCTTCTGTTTAACTTCTCCGTCGTGGGTGTGTTCGCCGTGTTCATGTCGAGATTCTCGATCTTGATCACTCAGGGCTACTTGGTTGTGATTGGTGTCTTGGTTGCTTACTTCTTTACTATGTTGCCTGAGTGGACGACTTGGGTGCTTCTTGTCGCTTTGGCGCTTTACGACCTTGCTGCTGTTCTGTTACCTGTTGGTCCGTTGCGTCTCCTTGTGGAGATGGCTATATCTAGAGACGAGGATATACCTGCTCTGGTCTATGAAGCAAGACCCGTGATCCGGAACAACGACTCACATTTGGTTCAGAGGAGAGTTTGGAGAGACCGGAGATCCAACCAGAATGACTTGGAGAACAATGAAGTAGAGGAGGAACAACAACAACAACAACATGTGGGTTCAGAGATATCTGTACCGTTGATTGATAGTAGACCTGAGAATTCAGAGACTTTTCTTGAAGGGATTGGGTTGGGGTCATCAGGTGCGATCAAGTTAGGGCTTGGTGATTTCATATTCTATAGTGTTTTGGTTGGAAGAGCTGCGATGTATGATTTGATGACGGTTTATGCTTGTTACTTGGCCATCATTGCTGGTTTAGGGGTTACGTTGATGCTCTTGTCTGTGTATCAAAAGGCTTTACCTGCTCTTCCTGTCTCCATCATGTTAGGTGTTGTGTTTTACTTTTTGGCTAGGCTGTTCCTAGAAGTTTTTGTTGTGCAGTGTTCTTCAAACCTTGTGATGTTTTAAGAGTGTATTGAAAAAGCGAAAAAGAGTTCTTTTGTTGTAAACTTTTGCTTGCTTTTGGTTCCACAAATAAGTGTGTTTTGGTCTTAAGATCATTTTGTAATATTAACTTGAGTAGCCAATACCGGTACCAGTACCACACAAATTTGGACTGGACAGCTCTGGTCAGTAGTAAAGATTGTTTCCCTTTTGATGTGCATTCCCCTGAATTTGATATGCTGCCTCCCTTCTTTCTGGTTCCTTTCGTTTTCAGAAACAGAGTAGTAGTTTCTCTCATGTTCTACAACTGAGTAAAAGTGAATTTGAGTCTTAAGAGGATACAAAATATTCATCCAAATTCCATCATTTTGCAAAAATTTAAAAAGCTTATTGTTCCCTAAAATGTGGAGGTACTGGAGGTGATGATCTCACATTAGTAAAGAAGATTTGTGTTATATAACTTTTCTTGAAGAAGAAGAAACACAAATCTGACAGCAAAAACACACGCAAAAGTCACAAAATCTATTTAGAAAATGATTATTAAAAAAAAAACTCTGAAACTGAAGTGCTTTTGTTTGGATGGATAGCATTGGGGGAGTGTTTATAATACAAGAACAACTTTAAAACCCCATAATTCTCTGCATGAAGAAGAAGGGAAGTGCTTAGGGTTTAGAGAGGAAGCTCTCCACTGTCTGCAATAGCAACTTTGCTCTTAGGGGTTCCACTTTGCTTACCCTCAGCTTCAATCTTGTAGACAACATCCATTCCTTGTACAACTTTCCCAAACACCACATGCCTTCCATCTAACCAGCTTGTTGTCACCGTCGTGATGAAAAACTGCGAGCCGTTTGTGTCCTCTCCAGAGTTTGCCATCGAAAGCAAACCTGTTTCCATTTTACATATTAATAAAAACCATCAGCCTTTAATAAATATACCTCTGCTAAACTTGACTTTGAGGCAAATAACCTGGTCCGGTATGCTTGAGCTTGAAGTTCTCATCAGCAAACTTCTGACCATAGATGGATTCTCCACCCATACCGTTGCCGTGCGTGAAGTCACCTCCCTGAATCATAAAGCTAGGAATGATTCTATGGAATTTGCTCCCCTTGTAGTGCAGAGGTTTCCCGCTCTTCCCAACACCTTTCTCCCCTGTTTTATCCATAGAAAAAAAATTCAAAACATGGCTCAAAAATATCATGAACAACATGCAAATCCAAATTGTGAAAAACATTCGAGATGATAAAGAATAGAATCAGTAGCTTACTAACCTGTGCAAAGAGCTCTGAAGTTTTCTGCAACAAGTGAAAACACACACACTCATTGGTTACTCTCTCTTGGATTAAAAAATTCTTAATACACATTATTAATGGTCGTCAAGTTTTCATGATCTATACCTGCAGTTTTGGGAACTGTCTTGCCGAATAGGCCAATAACAACTCGACCTGCAACATAAAGAGTAACCAGAGAGAATCAAACATCAATAGAAACCAAGAACTCATGATAGATCATAGAAGAAGTCATATGATACCAGCTTCTTTCCCGTCAATCTCTACATCGAAGTAAACTTTGTGAGTGATTTCCTTCAAATCTTCTTTTGCCTAATACACAAACCCCACATCACAAAATCCAATATTAACCACATTACTGTTCATAACTCTTGTAAGTAAGGAGAGAACATTGTTTATAGACATTAACCAAGGACGCGTTTGACTTGTCTCTCTAAGTAAAGAAGAATCATACAAGATTGAGTTATTATAATCTGTCGTTACTTGTGGATCTGGATCTATCGTGGTTTAGATTCAGTGACACGATCCAGAATCTGGAGGGTAGAAGTAGTTACCTGGATTAAAGCCAGAGAAGCTGAAAGGAGTAGCGTGAGGAATAATAGAATGGAGGTTGATCTCGCCATCTTCGTCTTCTCTATAGAAAGTCGAAACAGAGAGTGTGAGAAAGTGTAGCAGATGGAAGGATGAACGTTTATGTTTTTGATGACCCAGTTGAAAAAATGCAAACCAGAGTTTTTATTGGGCTTTTAATGGGTTTATAATATGTTGACACAAAAAAAAAATTCTAACGTAGGAGTTTATCTTACATGATGAATCTGTTGATCTTGTGCTGGTCAGAGCCGGTCATATAAGCGAAGTAAAGCATTTTTCAGAGTTAATAAATGAACATAGATAGATTTACAAGTTGTTTTAAAATTTTAGCAAAAAAAATATTACTAGAATTGTTTATGGTTCTAAAATTCTCAAGAACGGTCTTAGTGGTGGTTGGTACTACCTATTATTTTTCATCTCTGTTTTTTTTATGGTAAAAAGTTCAGTAGCAAAACATACGTATGTGAAACCACATCATGTGATATTAGTTTTGTTCTAGCGATTATTCGAAGTAGAAATCTTTAACACAATCTGACAAATTAATAATGCACGAATCAGAAGAGAGGGCGTGGGGATTAATAAAGAGAAATTCCGTTAGATAGTCCATTTTAGTTTGTTTGTCACAAAAATAGTTTTTAAGGAAGAAAATGACCAAAATGTTTTTTTTAGAAACTAAAATTTTTATTTATACGCATTTATATCCCTAGGGTTAACTAATTTGGACTTTAGGGTTTAGAGTAAATGGGTGGGTTTGGGGTTAGGATTTCAAATTTCAAAAAAATAAATAAAAAAAAATCAAAATTTCAAAAAAAAAAAAACTATTTTGGTCATTTTAGTTTTTGAGGGCTATTTTTGTGACAAAAACTTAAAAAGGGCTATTTAAGAGAATTGCCTATTAATAAACTTAATTGAGATTTATATAAGTAATTAATAATATCTTCTAAATCTCAAAATTGTTAAGAAGAAAACCGGAAATCACCAAGAACATTCCTTTTCTTAACTAATGCTTTATTTCCTTTTCTTTCTTTTTTTCCGAGTCTCCGAAGTGTTACGCGTGACGCAAAACCTTGAGGTGATTTCCTTTCTCTTTCCACCACTTTCACTTGCTTATGCAGCAAGTCTTTCATGGGCATTTCCGTCTTTGCTCACCCAATCTCGTTCCTCCATAAGTACCAAAACAAAACACAAGTAAGACATAGCATAACACACAAACTAAAACCCTAGAAGTTCAGTTTTGCATAAAAATCAACCATGGTTGCAAGAAGTGAGAATCTTGATCAGACGGTGGAGCCGGCTACCTGTTTGATGCTGTTATCGAGAGTAGGTGAAAGCAACGGAGAAAGAAGTGAGACTCGAGTTTTCAGATGCAAGACTTGTATGAAAGAGTTCTCATCGTTCCAAGCTTTAGGAGGCCATAGGGCAAGCCACAAGAAGCCAGTAGTTAACAACAGCAGCAGTGACGAACATTCGTTTTCTTCAGGATCCGTCACTAAGAAGAAGATCGAAAAGCAGCCGTCGTCGTCGCATACTTGTCCGACATGTGGCTTGGAGTTTCCGATGGGGCAGGCTCTTGGGGGTCACATGAGGAAACATAGGAACGAGAAAGAAAGCGGCGCGTTGGTTACACGCTCTTTTTTGCCTGAGGCGACGTTTACGACTTTGAAGAAGTCGAGCAGTGGGAAGAGAGTGGCGTGTTTTAGTATGGGGTTGGATCCGATGGAGAGTGTCATGATCAACTTGAAGTTGGAGTTGGGAAGAACAATCTATTGATTATTGACTACTGTAGTTGTATTTTTGGTTATAATAGCATCTTGCATAGAGTGTCTTTTATATGACTTCATACTCTTTATCTTACTGATCATGTGAACATATATTTTGATTTTACTATCCAAGATTTGTTTTCTTGTTGGCTCAATTGTTTATGGGTTTTCAAAGAGGTTGAGATGTTGAAGGTATTAAGCTATTAGTTAAACTATAGTGTTGTAACAACAATATAATTTGTGTTGCCAGATTAGTTGTTATGGTTACTAGTGTGGTGAAACAAAACATGAGAAGTATCTAGAGTTTAAACTGTTTGGTGGAATCAAAAGCATGAAATCGTTACAAAAGTTTTGTTAACGACGTATCATGAAACTATAAATAGGTATGGACAGCACTCAGAGTTTGGTGATCACTGCACTAAAGAAGCTAACACAATTTAATTAAATGTGAATTTTCTCACCAACATACAATTTAAATGTTTTTTAATGGAGGCTAGCGATCAATCAAAGAATCTACAATTCAAATTGTTTGGTGAAATACAGAATAACCAAGTAAGATGCTGATGGAACTTCATCAATCAAGTATCACGTATTAATTACATATAGATAATAATGCTACATGCTTATGTATTGCGGATACAAAACTTGTTAAGACAGTGTGTTAGTGTGTGCTAAGAAAGAACCGCGTGGAATTGCACATCAAAGAATGTCGCATCACACATCACTTTCTTTTTCTTATTTTCTTCTGTTTAGCTTCTAAACGTTTCTCTCTAGTTTCCTTACGAACACCGCTTTTCACACTTCTTATTTTTTCCCAATTATTTCCATCATGGAATCTCGATCTCGAATCATAACCTTATCAGCTTCAGTTGAACTGTGTCGATCTCCTAACAGAATCTCTACCAAAACTATATTAGTCTTCAAACTCTATAGAATTGCATCTAAAAAAATCAAGCCATGTGTTGTAGCCGGGTTTCACCCTGCTTCAGACCCGGTCTGAAATCTTGACCCGAATATGGTAAAATCCGAATTAAATATTCTCAAAGCTCAAGAAAGTAATCACGGTTACTGTGGTGCAACTAAATTTGAGAAGTTTCATGATCATTGGCTCGAAGAACCTTAACACAAAAAGACATTCATATCAGATGTTTGTACTGGAGAAAAATCAATGGAAACCTACTGCTTAATCAAATCATCTACATTTTAAACTGTTCGGTAGAATCAAAAGCTCTAATGGTCGTTGTACTGTGGAAAGATGAGCAAACAACTCTTAGAGGTCAATACTTTAAAGAGCAAAAGAAATATAAGAGCACCTTCATCCCAAGGTGCTTAAGGGTTGCTTAGGATGAAAGAGAAGAAAAAAAACAAGAAAGGTTGCTTAATTAGGAGTTAACAAGGTGTTGTTGCTTGCACTGTTCGCGGGCCCCACTGACACGTGGCGGCCCACGATTGGTTTCTTTTTTTTTTTTTTTTTTTTTTTTAAAAAAAACCATAAAAATAAATTTAAGCACCCCATTTAAGCAACACACTAACAACCAAGGATGAAGGTGCTCTAACTATTCAGTCATCGTCAAAAAAAAAAAACAAAGCAACATAAAAAGAAGAATACAAGTTTCGATTAAAACCTTGGTACAAATAGGAAAAGACATTTTAGAACGAATCAGAAATGTTGGAATCTTCGTTTTTTTTTCTGTTTCGAGTTAAGACTTCAATTTTACAACTTTCTTTTAACTTCCACAGCATGCAGACTTCTGTGTGGCCTGCCCGGCTCCAGTAGCCTGGTCTGTTTGGCTTATCTTGATCGTCGCAGGCTGCAATTGAACAAGACAAAACACATGAAACAAATATGCGTATTCAGACTACGTTTATTAACCAAAGGCAGGGAGAGATGTAAAAACAAACCTCAGCCTTGGAGTCAGTGTCAGAAAGCCTCTGCTTTATGTCCCTCCCTATGGAGAAGAAAACCTCTTCCACGTTTAGGTTTGTCTTAGCACTCTGCAACAAGAGACAGCAATATAGATATGTCGGCAATGTGAGCCCATCTAAGTTTACAGCAGCAAATTGAAGATTGTTAGACTTACTGTTTCGAAGAACTTAATTCCGTACTCATCAGCAAGAGCCTGACCCTTTGCTGTAGGTACAGCCTGAAAGAGTTGTGATCGAACCCAAAAGAAATGATTGTTTGTTATTATTAGGATCAATCAATCATGAATCCTGAGGATAAAAGAGATGATACATACCCTCTTGCTTTCATCCATGTCAGCCTTGTTACCAACCAAGATCTTGTTAACATTATCAGAAGCATGTTGTTCGATATTACGAATCCAGTTTCTAATGTCTGCAAAACAACGCCAAGTATATAAAAAAAAAAGAAATGATCATTTGGTAACAGAACAAGTGAAAGACTTGACTTACTGTTGAAGGAAGACTCGTCTGTGACATCATACACTAGCAATATCCCCATTGCACCACGGTAATAAGCTGTTTAGAAAGTAAAAACCATAATCAATCGAAAGTGGGACTGGAAAAGAATACATATATGTCCTCCTCTAGTGGGATACAGAAACAGACCAGTGGTGATAGTGCGGAAGCGTTCTTGACCAGCAGTGTCCCAAATCTGGAGCTTGATACGTTTGCCATCAAGCTCAATCGTTCTGATCTTAAAGTCAATGCTACATCAAAAGGCAAAACAAGATGAGATGAAACATACAAATCAATGGGTTTAGCTTCTCAAAAGACAAACCCAATGGTGGTAATGAAGCTAGTGGTGAAGGAGCCATCAGAGAAACGTAGAAGTAGGCAACTTTTACCCACACCTGCCAACCAAAACCAAAAAGAAGCGTGAAGATCTCTCTCTACACTTGTAATCAATCCATCAAGGAACGAGATCGATTCAAATAGAAAATGAAATTGATTGAGGAGCATATGAATTGACATACCACTATCTCCAATCAAAAGAAGCTTAATGAGATAATCATAATCGGCTCTCGCCCTAGCAGGTGGAGCAGCCATCGTTTCTTAAGCAGACCAAAAAAAAAAAAAAAAAAAGAAGATCAAATCATTTGTATCCCCAAAACTAAAACAAAATCGTTGCCGAGAAAGAAGAAGGAAGAGGATCACGGGAAAACAGGTACCCGATTGAAAGGAAACCGATGTAGTCGGAGAGTAGAGACAGTGACGGATATGCTGACGGCTAAACTGCGCCACTCCCGATTTGGCTTCCTCTTCGTCGTGCTTCTTCTGCGTCTACGAGAGACAAGGATTCTTCTTTCTTTCTCTTGGACAGGGCCTCGAAGCTTTATGGGCTGCCTCGAAGCCTTATGGGCCTTTTATTCTTTACTTAAATCCATATCAGCTAAGCTGGACCAACTTGTCTTCATCTTAACTGTTGTATTCACGTGATGCCACATGTCACTATGTCTATGGCTAACTACTCAAAGTTGATGAACTGGCATTCCATTGTCATATACAAACGTTGAATGTTATTGGAAGTTGTCAAATAATCGAATCATAAACTCGTACTAGTAGCCTAGTAATATTTTAGGATTCAATAGTATCCGAGATCATTTAAGACGAGATAATCCCCTCTTTTTAATTGAATGTTAACTTAGTTTGAATAAAAAAATAAAAAAATTTACAAGGTGTTTGAGTTCTGATTTGCTAAGAACGAATCAAAGCCTATTTTTAAAAGGAGATTAACAATCAAATCACTTTCTTATTGCTCAAATTGTTGCTTGCCGTATGGCAAACCATAGCTGGAGTCCATCTTCATACTTTTCAGCCCTTTCTCCCAGAGAGAAGAGATTCTATAATTTAACACGCGAAATATATGTTAGAGGGTAAAGATTATGTGTCAGTATAATAAATAATTAGCATGTTAGACAATCATTAAGCATATAGAATCATTGCCATGGACTTCATTTTCGTCCAATCTTTGTTGGTAACAAAACTCACTAATTACTCACTCATCTGCAAAAGTTAATTTAGAACAAAAAATCGTTTTAGATGTCTTTTTAGCACATCACCAAATTATGAAAAGTTTCGGATGTTTGCTATGTCACTGCTAGCAATTTCATTGCATTATATATAATTACTAAAAACAAAACATATAAAACTAGTTTTATTGACATGTAGAATAAATATTTTTAGCAAAAAAAAAGACATGTAGAAAAAAGATTCCTTAGAAAATATCACAAATAGACACATATTACAAGAAATGAAGAAACGAAGAAACGCTTACAAGAAATGAAGAAACGCTTAGGAAAACCAAACAAATAAGTAAAAGAAGAAGAAAAGGACGAAATTAAAAGAACATGCACTCTCGTTTGAAGCATTGGGAGAGCAAGAGAATTCAAAAGGTTTCTTGAAAGCAAGAATCGTTCAACACAAATTTTCAGAAAACATTGGTTTGCAGATCTTCCAGTTCAGGGTCCACGACGTTGTTTCCGTTTTCAGCTTCTCCAGGAAATATCGGTGTTTCGAGCTCCGGAGGAGTCTGCAGATATCGAAACAACAAACTCAAAAAAAAAACATATTTGTTTTCTTCTTTCACAAGTCAAAAGAGAAACTATTTCTTCTATCCCAAGTAAAGATGTGAAGTTACTACCGTGCATCGAATAAGAGCCCAATTAATGCCTTTGAAGAAAGAATGGTTCTTGACTTCGTTTGCTCCTTCAAGACAGCCCAGTCTATTCTTCGGATCTCGTTGTAACAGCCTAAAAATCAGCTGTTTCACTTGAAGACTTGCCTGCACACCCATCATGATAGTTAAAATTTGTTTGTATATATCATGATTAACATGAGATTAATTGATATTATATAAAATGATTGATTACAGGAATGCTAGCTGGGAACTTCAGATCTTTCTGAAGAACATTGGCGAAAGTCTTCTGTCTGGTTTTTCCTCTAAAAGGAGTGTATCCGTATAACATTTCGTACATAAGGATACCAAGAGCCCACCAGTCTACTGCACTCGTATGTCCCGCCCCACTTATAATTTCCTATTAATATGATACACTAATTACTATTTAATATATACAGAACCGGTATATTATTAAACTTGTACTATATTATATACACTAACCGGAGCAATATACTCTTCAGTGCCAACAAATGAGTTTGATGCACGCATAGGTTCAGCCATGAAGATTGGACTTTGTTGACTCTTTTGTTGCTTCTTCTTCTTCTTTTCATCAACACTCGGAATCAACAGCTAAGAGATACATCGACCACTATTTAATTAGGACATGAGGAAAATTTCCAGCAAGAATCTGATAAGGGAAGAGCAAACCTGAGGTCTACAAGATGTCAAGCAAGACAGATCGAAATCTGTTAGGGAGATATCTCCATTTCCCTGGATTAATACGTTTTCCGGCTTTAAATCCCGATAAATAATTCCTGAAATCAAAGAAAATTAACACATGTCAACAATACTTGCATACCAAGTTTCTATGAAATGGAAAATGAATGTTGTTGAATGACTTGCCTTGGCAGTGAAGATACTCTAGTGCAACGACCACTTGAGCAGCATAGAATCTAATCAAACAAAATTTCATGTTCCCTATTATTTCATGATTTAGCTGGAAAAAAAAAGCGGGAGACTTTGTCTTATGTAGGAAAACTTGTACCTTACGGCATCTTCCTTGAGAACCTTCCTAGGTTGTCGATCAAGGAGCATGAAGAGTTCTCCTCCTGGATAGTAATCCGTTATAAGACATATATGCGTCTTTGTCTGCAGATTGAACATGATACATCAGTGACCTGATCAGACTTATGAACACGCATATAAAAAAAGGTTCAAACAGATTTTTCGACCTGAAATGAAGCGTAGAGTGCTGGGAGAAAAGGATGGTCAAGCAAATCTAGAATCTCCCTCTCAGCTCTAGCTCTATGCACCTGCCAAAATTTTCATCAATTGTGTTACCTTTATAACAGAAGCATGGAAAAAACAAGATTGTTGCGCAAGGTACTGTAGTTTACTTTGTTACGGTTAAGCATGACGGTCTTGTCCATTGCTTTCATTGCAAACAACTGGTCTGTTCCATTGAGTTCCACTAAATGGACACTGATGAAACAACAAAGGTACGTTTGATGACACGAAAATGGTTTAATTTTGTCATACTGTTTCATTAATATAGATTCAAAAGAGAGTTTCAGACCTTCCTGTGTCACCAGAACCCAAAGGTTTTACCGGTCTGAAATGCTTGAGACCAATTTGTTCTCCACTCTCCAGTACCTTTTGGATAGCTTTCCATGAAGGTGAATCTTTTCTGTGAGGCTTTGAATGAACAATCTTTGAGTGGTTTGCCCATAAATCCTCTGGCGTCTTCAATAAGACAACAACAAAAACAATCAATCAGAAATATCCTTTATAAACCCTAACCTAAAACTTTCAGATGAAGAAGATATTCAATCAATCACTTACCATGTTGGCATCAGGAAGTTCTCGTACAGCCTCATCGATATTTACAGCTGTTTTCTTCACCTGAAGAGCTCAGATTTCAGGGGGGAAAAAGGGTTAAGCTCTCATAATTTCAGGATTTTACAACTGAAAATAAAGATTTAAAGGGAGGAGTAGGGTTTGGACCAGCTCTTCGCCCTCTTTCACTGCAACTTCTTCAATGACATTGCGAACTGGCTCAACGTGCTTGCTCCCGTCTAGTTGCACTCCGATAAAGTATTGTACTTCTCCCTGTCAATAACATATCAAAGAATACATATTTGTTTTAGTTTAAAATTCATCCCTGACATGTAAAATGTAATGTTGAAGTTAACTTGAAGGTGACGTATTAGGCAAGATACGATGTATGTATGTGAATCATATTGTACCTTCTGATCACGCATAGGTTGCAGGTGGAAAATGTTCCAGAACTTCTTCCCTGAAACAAAAAAAAAGAAGCAAAAATGTATAATTTTCAAGACTCTTTACAGTGATTCACAGATAGATTGTTATCGAAAAGTTGAGTTACCGCTCTTGGTGTAGTTAATGAGCTGAACCGTAACTTCGGTTTGGTTATCAATAGCCGCTCGAATCTTCTTTACCGTTGTTGGATCAGTCTCTGGACCTTGCAGAAACCTTTAAAAAAATATCTAAAATAAAAAAAAACATGCTCTGTTCTCGATTGTTTTTTGAAGACAAACTTTAGTTCATGTTACCTGCAGTTTCTGCCAAGAATTTCTTCACGGCTATATTCCGTGAGCTCCAAGAAACTATCAGACGCAAAAATCTGAAAATACAATAATACCAAGCAAATGAAACTTCTTTCAGAACATGAAGTGAAAGAGAAACTGTTGCTCTCTTATTCTGATGTTCTTACAATGGGATTGTCGGGGAGCCTAGGATCAGTGATGACGAAGTTCTTCTCGATACGTTCGAGTGTGGTTGCGAGATCCATACCTTTTCTCATCTCTTTTTGTCTCACTTTATCATCAACACTCTCTGGTCTCTCATCTCTGTCACTAATCTCATCATCTTCTTCACCATACTCTATGAATCCATCTTCAATAGACTCCTCATCTTGAGACTGACCCTTCTTCTTCTTCATCCTAATCCCATAGTTCGTTTTTTTAAAACTTTTTACATAGGGACTAAATTGATCTTTATAAAAGTTACGGGTCAAAATCAATATTACCCCATGAAAGAAAGACGAGAAGATTTTGCCGGTTTGTTCTCGGGATTTTCGCTGATTCGCTGCATGGAGTTTCTTCTCCCGCCCTCGGAGTTTCTCCTACCTGACGCAACGACGTTCTCAGACATTCTCCGACCAGGTTTCGGAGGAGTCTCATCACTCTCCGACTTTCTCTTGAAGGGATGGCTATGGGTTGATTCGCTTAAGGCTCGAGGTCTCTTCACCGCCTCCACCAGCTCTGTCACTGAGTTAGTTGCCATATCTTTTTGCCGGGCTGTTACAAAACAAATTTCAAATTTATTTTAATAAAAATATTTCAAAGAAATTGACAAAAACCATATTTTAAAATTTAGGACCAATTTTTTTTTTTCCTTTTATCGTTGACCAGATCATTATAAGTACGTGATTTGTTAACCGTCAAAATAACCACCAAAATTGTTTTTATCGGCATAATGCATGAGGGTCGAGTTTTAAAATCAAATCGGCTAAAATTTTGAAAGATTTATGAATTTAGTCGATAAAAACAATTGAATTTAGGAATTAAATTTAGTCAAAAGAAATTAGGAATTTAAAGAGCTTGGGTTAAAAGAAAATAGAAGTAAACGACCATATGTTAATGATATATTATTAACAAATGATTAATTGTATATTTTAAATGGTTTAATCAATGAAAATTAGGGAATTTTGTGTTTGACTGAAAATCAAAAATTAAAAATAATAAATTTGCGAATTAGGAGTTTTGTTAGATTTGGAAGTTGGATATAAAAACATAATAATAGAACGAATGAAAATAAAAGAGTAGATACCATCATATCGAATCAGAGATTCAGGAAGCCCATTGGGTCTCAAAGTTTTTTCTTTGGCTCCTTCAGTGTGCTTGCTCACCTCCACTTGCATTCTGGTCCAAATAGAAACAAACAGAACATATTTTTGTATCTTATTTTTCCTCCAAATATAAAATACATATTATTCTTCTCTTAATTCGTTGTCAAACAAAAAAAATATTATCTTAAAATCTTATTATTCTCTCTGTTATTAATTAGTTCGAAAGTGAATGTGTCTTGTACATATCAAATCACGAGAGAACATTATATAACAAACAAAAAAAACTAAAAATGAAAAAAGACCGTTGGATAGAAGATGATCAGATAAGCCAAGGACAACTGTTAGAATTATTGCGGAGAAAGCAACGCAATCACAGGTCCACAGACTCAACTCAAGTCCCATCATAAGAAGGATGGAATTGTAAGAAACGAATAAATAAATGTCGTAAACTAGTAAAAAACAAAAGTGTATTAAGGGACTAACCCAATAAATTTGAGGACTTTGCCACTCTCGTCTTTAATAGGCGCAATCGTGAGAAGATTCCAAAATGAGGTCCCATCTTTCTTGTAATTCAATAAACGCCCACAATAATTATTCCCAGCAGCTAATGACTCTCTTATCTTCGCTAACTCATCCGCATCTGTCCCTGATCCTTGTAAAAATCGGCTACAATAAAACAAAACAAAAGAAGTGCGGTCTTCATTAACTTATTTTTCAAATTTACTAAATACTCCTTCTATTTTTAATATAAGTCGTGAGAGTTTTAGTATTATGCACTTAAATTAAACAAAATAATTCTTTTTTTAAATATTTTTAATTATTTAATTAATTACAATTCAATCAATAACAAAATAGAATATATATTATTATTGGTCAGATAACCTTAGTTGTTAATATATTTTACACCTTTTCAAATTAAAAACGTTATATAATTTGAAACAAAATTTTTTTTTCTAAAATAATTTATATTAAAAAACGGATGAAGTAATTATTAACCGTTAGAAAACATAATTTTTAAAAAATTGCTTAAATTTTTTAATAGGTTTACCAGTTTCTGCCGACGACCTCTTTAGAAGTGTAACCGGTCATGTTGAAGAAACCGGCAGAAGCATACATAATCGGGTAATCAGGTTTGGTAGCATCTGAGACAACAAACGTTTGTTGAAACGTCGACAAGGCATCTTTCAGATCTTCGGACACCCTCGGGATCCCACCTCTCCCGCCGGCGACATCTCCGTCTGACATTTCACCGGAGCTCCGGCAAGAATTGCTAGAGTTTCGCTGCGAAGTCTTTTTCCCGTTCGGATCATTCTCTGCCCCACCTGAGTTCCTCACGCTTACTCCCTGTGGCTTTCCCGTCTTAGTATCAGTCTTCAAAACAAGTCCCCACTCCGCCGCTCTCTGCTCCGCTGCCACAGCCGCAACCTGTGGCTTCTCGGTGGTTATCGTCTTCTTGGAGATTTTCTCCGGTGATGGATCCTTCAGAGCCATCCATGAGGTTGTGACGGCGATTTCTTCAGACCGAACTGGGATAGAGGGAGCTGGTTCAGACAGAGGTTGGATTTGGGGTTTGGGACTGTCACGTGGATCGCTCCGGTTTTGCCACGTTGGTGGTTCTGGATGGAAGACCGGGTTATCAGGTCTGGTCGGGAAAGTTGATGGGTTGAATACTTCGAGAGAGCCACGAGTGTCTCTAGGGAGAGTCCGAGAAGACGGTTTGGTCGATGGTTTCTCTGTTGGTTCCATCTCTTAGCTCTCTGCAAAAGAAACAAATTAATTTTTATCCAAATTTAAGTTGTATGTATATAAATAGTTAGATTCATAGACAAAGACACCGCACGTATGTATATAAATCGGCAAATAAAAATGTTGATGTATATCTACATAAAGTAGTTATTAAACTTTTTTTACTAGCTCTTTTTGTCAGAAAAATATATATATATATATAATATTATCTGATTGCTAAAAATAGACACGTTACTATGTTCTCTTCGTACTATATGCTTTGTTGATTTCCAAAAATGAAAACCCTATACACATATGTGATGATAAGTGAATGCCATAAGAAATGATGATATACATGTGTGTGTTGACAAGAATAATGGTTGCATATATTTAACCACAAAAAGAAACGTATCGGCAACGTAGGTTAATATATATTAAAAACGATCGTGTCATAGGACTTTGTGGTATGCATGGTCACATAAAGATTTCCTCTCTGGATATTGAAATGATGTTCAAAGTATGTATTAATAACTGCATGGCCATAGGAGTTTAGTATCATAGAATACTTTGTTAATTACATTCGATCCATATATTTTTACTCCGTAACTCACTCGGATTAAGAACAAAAGTGATAGATTTTGAAAATGAATTCTCTTTTAAGTTTAGTCTCCTGGTCGAGCTAGTCGTTTTTCTTATAATTATAGCATTTGCTTTTAATGAAAAATAGGGTTTTAATATACTATAATAACTAAATTGCAATCAATATCTAAATCAAAAAAACATTTCAGAGATTGCCCCACAGCTAAAAATATAATATTTCACCTAATTTTCCAAGATGTTGACCGGAAAAATTTATCAATCACTCATGATGTTTAAATCTATAAAACTGTTGCCATGGATAACAAGAATCTCGTCTCTTTGGTTTCTTCTTTTGGGAAAGAATAGACTACACATACCCAACATGATAATGAATACATAAATAATAATCTTTAAAAAATAAATATATATATATATATGTATGTTATATGCATGCATGCGAGTTATATGTTGATATCAATTTTTTTTGGAAGAGTTATGGTTTGTGGACCACAAAAAACACATGTATGAAAAAAAATGATGTATGAACTGGAGATATGGCAATGTTGAGAGTGACAATTCCTTCTGAAGCGGGGGGTAAAATTGAGAAAGCGATACAAAGTTTGTAAAGTTCCAAGACTTTTTGAGTTTTCAGTACCACTCAACACATGCATTTTCTAGGGATGTTCTAGTCATTTCGTTATGAAAATAATCATTTCGTTATGAAATTGGACAGTATCCTTAGAGCATCTTTATCCCATTGCTCAAGGGAGGTTGCTTGCTCAAAAAAATAATATAATAGTGGTGGGTCCCACAAAATTTTTAAGCAACCATTGCTTAAATTGTCTATTTAAGCACCATTGCTTACACTTTTTGCGGGCCCCACTGACACGTGGCGGCCCGCAATTGGTTGATTTATTGTTTTAAAAAAAAAAAAAAAAAAAAAACCAAAAAATCAAAAAAAAAAAAATTTAAGCACCCCATATTGGGGTGCTAGGGATAAAGATGCTCTTACAAAATACAGAAGCTGAGCTAATTTCTCGGCTTGTTGATGACATGAGTTCCATGGCTATTCGATCAATCATTTCTTATTTGAAAACTTTTAACTAAATTCTGTTGACAAAATTCATTATTTAAATATTGAATATAAGTGAAATTATCAAAATTCAACATTTTGTCATATTATTGATTTTAGTATAAGTGAAATTATCAAAATTCAACACATTGTACAACTACGACGGTGTAATTTTTTCCTACTAGTTAAATAATTTTCTTTTTCATATATTTCATTTCAATATGGTTTTTATTGCTATAAAATTTACAAAATCGTAGCGTACGTCGCACTATTTTTCACAGTCACTATCTTTGCACTGTTTGTACGATAAAAATGATTTTTATTTAAAGATAATAAAAAGAGCACATTTTCTTGCATTGTAACTCGGTACTGTAGTATTTATATAAGTTTTAGTATTTTAAATTTATACTGTGGTTGGATAACTATAAAAGTTCAGTAAAATGAATATATATATTTATACAGTTACCATGTGAATTTTGCAGAATAAACTGACTAACAAAAAAGTGACATCCTTAAATCAGTTTTTTGTTCCGTATAAGAGCATTTGCAATGTATATACTTCAGTGATTATATTTCTACCCATTCTAACCAAACGCACACAATGTGACAAGAACCCTAAAGGTGAACATACAAATCGAACCACATGTACAAAACAAATAAAAACATCAAAAAATATTCATTTGAAAATTTTAAATGGTCTCTAAGAATGTTTTAACTCTCTTTTTTTCTACAAAACTATGTAGGAAAGCAAGTGAAACAGCAGGATAGCAAAGGGGAAACTACCTGGCAAGTTAACTTGCGTAGGAAGAAACAGATTATCTTCCGGATTTCTTTCACTATCTCTCGTCGTGACACACACCAGAAGAACTGAAAAGAGTTTGGAATGAAAGTTTAACTTTGCTGAGGCTTTTTAAAACAAGGGAAGGTTTTTTTTTGATAAGAAGAGATTCAAGAAAGATAATTTTTTAAAGGGTTTATGATTGATTTAGTCTTTTTCTAGCTCCATCACTGGATTATTTGATCTTCCCATGCCTCTTATGTTCCTGATTCCACATGGCTCTATTTTTTTATTTTTAACCTTTAAAGGTTATATACATAAACAAAATTATTATCTCAAACTCGTTTATGATCCATCTTTTGTATAACTGTCTTGATAATTAGATAAACATGAGGATGCTTGATAATAAATTTATGTGCTCATAAATGACACGAATGGTCATGACTTAACATTAGAATATGTTGGATTAGCTTCAGTATAACTATAAGACAAACCCTACTATTAGAGAGCACAGAAAAACTTGCTTGTTGTAACTTGAAAAGCAGAAATAAATAAATAAATTCCCAAGGACACATGACACAAGTGTGTGCGAGTGATGGTTTGTTCTTTTAAAAGTTTCTGATTTGTGTCAGTGAGTCTATAGGTGTGAGTGAGCTGTCATTTGGGAACGCCAAATTAAACCGGGCAAATGCAGAAACGGGATATTATTAACAAATGGATTTTTTAAACGCAGTGAAGCTTTCTTTTTAGTGTTTGTAATGGTAAAAATATGTCCTTAAAGCATTATTAATGAGAGTGCTTAGGGGAGAAATGAAAAAGAAAGGGAGCTTATTTAGATTTCATAAGAGTTGGTTGCTTAAACTGTTTACGAGACTCATTGACACGTGGCGACCCGCAATTATACACTTATGTCATTTGATATCTTAACATTGTTGCGTAAGACCAAAAATCAGAAAAACATTGAGTACTTTGTTTTGTAACACCCGCCTCCCCCCATTTTATGAAAAAAAAAATATGGAAACTCTATATTTAACTCAAGTGAACTATAGATCTGATAAGCTTTTTTCTAAACTCAAATTTTTTTTGGGGGGTTGGGTTTTGAGATGTTACAAAACTAATACAGACTGATCTACCCATTGGATCACGACCAAACTTGATTAAAAATATCGGACCGGTTTACTATAGATCCAAATATTTTGTCGGAATCATTGTGGACAAAATTACTGAAGGATATAACACATGTCGAAGAATGGTAACTCTTCCTACACAAGTAGGGACCATAACCCATGTGAAGATTGATCAAGGAGAAAAAGATCTTAACGAGTTATTATGTTTATATTCTTATCCATCATGTGGCAATTGTGGGTTTGAGTGTGGGTGGGAGCAGAGAATGTCACATCGAATTTTACATATGGACGCTTAATTTCTCCCATTTTCTAAAGTGACCCCTCTTTTTGTGATAGATAAGTTAATATCGTGGAGAAAAAATGAGACGATCGATGGGTTATGATTGTGCAAGCAAATGTCTACATTAACCATCATCCACGTTTCTTGATCTTAATTTTCAGTTACAATTGTTGAAACTTCAATTAACTTCAATAAACGATGAGTTTGTTCGGTTCGTTTATTAATAACTCTCTCTCTCTAACATAATAAAAAATGTAAAACATAATATGTATAACTCATATATAAATAGTGTTTAGATGAATTTACAAATGTAAGAGATTGCATTTGAATAAGTTCACTAATGAAGTTCTCAAAATTTATCTCTTGGGATTATCAAAAATAAGAAGTTTGAGGGAAAAAAAGAGAGGATTGAGGATCTGTTAAACTAAAAAGCATACAATTAATTATGAGAATCATAGAAATCTAACCATCAAACCTTCAAACATTCATAACAATGTTCAACATATGTCTTGATGATGATTCTGAAACTGTATTTAAGTTGATGTTATGTTGAGTGTCTTTTTATTTTAATAATATTAAACAATTAATTTAATAATTTTAATGTCACTATAATTCAATAATATTTTTACAATATTTTTTCTATTGGATTATATATGAATGTTTTCATAATATATATAACTATGCAGAAAGATAGATTATATATAATATTTTAATATAAATAATACGACTGATCATCAAGAATTAACCTATTAAAAGATGAGAAGTTGATTCCATTAATTTAGTCATGATCAAGCTATAAAAATAATTTTAAATTTTAATCTAATATTGTTTGAAATGTTTATTTAAATAGTTTATAACACTTAAAATAATATTAGATGATTACTTTATACCATTTTAAACATTTTATTTTCTAAGAAATTCATCAAAAAAATATTTATAGTAAAAGTAAACAAAAAACACCTAAATTATTTTGTTTTTTTAATTTTTGTAAAAACTAGTTACATATATAAATCATTATATTTATAATTTTATAGATATTTTATTTTATGTTGTTTTGGAAGAAGATAAAGAGGAAAATAATTAAAATCACATATTTATATTAAAATTATATATATAATATTTTATGGATATTTCCTTCTCTTATTTATTCCTTTTTATTATTTAAGTATTTTTCTAAAAAGGAAATTCTAGAAAAAAACTTATTAAGTAAAAATGAAATATGTTTTTTTATTAATGGTAATATGTAAGGAAACTTCAATTATTAGGGATAATTTTGTAACTGACCATTGTAAGAATAAACATGAACGATACATAGGAAAATGACTTTTCAAATAATATTATAGAGATATATAAATAAGAAAAAATTTAAATAAAAAAAAACAATAAACTAAAATTACATAATAAATAACCAAAAATAAACACAAATAAAATAATACTTATTTCAAAAATAAAACTTAAGAAACATAAACTAAACTTAATTCTTTTGTATATAGCTTCCAGATGCATTCATTGCTCAAGTGAAGTGGACGCAGAAGGATCTTTTTGATCAACCCTTTTTCTTAATATTCGTTTCTGTTCACTTTGAACATAAGCACGAATATTTGCATCTTGTATAGAATTTAAGTCTTGAAATAAGAAAATATTTTCTTCCTTGAACTTTTTTAATGCATAATTTTTATTTTGAATCTCCATGTGGTTTTGTATGAGTGCACTTGTCTTCTTTAACTGCTCCAAAAGTTGATTGTTTCCTTCTTTTAAAATCTTGATCACAGCAGATGTTTGATCATCACTTTTTCTTTTCATTGTAGTTTTTCTTACTCCAATTGGCCGTTGAGATAAGGATCCATCAATTGGTTGTTGAGATAATGATCCACCAATAATATAATCTTTGTCACGTAAGTTAATAGAAAATGAAGATACAATTGGAGATGCTTGTATTTCAGAATTTGTTGTTGGATTCTCTGAATCTGAATATGTAGACTCAAAACCGCAAGAATCTGATATCTTTCTACCATAAGTAACACCATCTTCAAATTTTTCAGAATTCTTAATAATGTTCCACACATGATCATATTTCCAACCAGATTTGAATTTTGGATCTTCCATTAGCATTTGTTTAGCTTGATTGCACTATATACAATTTTAAAACAACATCAGTAAATAATCAAATAACAATAAATAAGTTAAAGTTTATAAATAAAAACTTACAATATTAAAATTTGAAACACCATTTGAATGTCTATTTTCGCATTGTTTAATGCATGCATGTAGTTTTTTTGTTGCTCTCTCGATTGTTTGAAATCGACATTGGAGAGATTTTTTTGAACGTTCACCCAAACTTTTGGGTTTTCCATTCTTGAAAGCTTCTACAACATGATCCCAAAATTGATCAGCTGTTTGATAAGAACCTGTGATCGGATTTTCATAAACTTTCATATAAACTTGACATAAAAGTTTATCTTCTTCTTTAGAATATCCAACAGAACGAGAACCATGTTTAGGCATTCTTGTAAAGAACATTAAAAATATAGAGAGGTGTACATAAAATTATAGAATGATTCAATGCTATGAATGAAAATAAAAATCTAATATTCTATTTATAGATGTTAGTTAAGATTCACTTTTCTAAATCCTATATAAGATGATTTGACTGAAAAAAATATTCTATAATTATCAAATTTCACAAATAATTAGGACAAAAAATTAAAATACATTGAAAGGGGAAAATGGAGGAGGAGAACATAAAAGAGACAAATCCGAATCTCCCAGTGAATTAAAGTATGTCCGATTTAAATTAGACTTGGAATTTTCGTAGGTATTGAGAAGTAAAAATGCCTAGGAGATTTTCATGAACTTTAGGAAAATTAGAATATAGGTGGTTAGTTTAGGAAACCAAGTCTTAGACAATTTTCCTCTATTTTGTTCTATTGTTCCTGAACTGTTCAGACGGATCTTAGAAAACGATATAATCTCTCGCAAAACCAAGAAATGATATCATACATTCAAGCATACTTAGCTCACTTCCTAAAGAAAGAAATAACTAGAGACATGAACATTGTCTTAAAACCAACTTGTGCCTAGCAGTGTTCTTAAAACCAACTCATTCCAAGTCATCAAACTGAAATCTACTGAAGATCACAGTCCCATCGTCTTCTTTCAATCGACCCAGATTAGCGATAATTTTAATCCTCGAAAGAAGAACATATGCAACCCATCAAAAGATTGGTTCAGCCATTCTCCTTTGTAAAAAAGGAGGGAGTGAGTATATATACTATACTCGTATATTATCATACTTCAAAAACATTTTGTCTTGACATTAAGAAAACGTTTTGTCAAAACACGTCCTTGACACCAATGCAAAACTTCTCTAAACACACGTTCTCATAACGTTAATTTGTATTTACTTGAGAGAAAACAAGTCTTTATATTGAAAGACGTTTCAAACACTCAAAGAATTGACTTTCGACTAAAAGATTTTCCTTGTTAAAAGTTCTATCTCAGAAACTCAAGTCACACATACTTTTTTTCGAAACCACACCTTTTTGTTATTCTGTTTGTGGCTGATCACAACCGACAAACTCTAATATCTTAAACATACTTAGCATTTCCCCCATATATAGGCTCACAAACATCCAACACAATAATAATAATATGTTATAAAAGAAATCTAAATTTTAATCAATATCTTCCTGGATTTATCTCGCCGAGGTGCTCAGTTCTGCGACTGAAGTAAGTCATTTAAGCCAAGAACTTATCATAGACTTCAAACAGCCATCACAAGCCTTAAACTGAGAGTAAGCCTATGAATTTTCTAAATCCATCACACTGGTCTCGAACATCTCGAGGCATAGTATTAAGATACCAATATGAAATTCTAAAATATGTCTCTTTGTTAGTATTGTGATGTTTATAAGGTTATGCGAACGGAAGGCCTTCATACATTTTCATCTTATTCAATGTCAAATATCACGATCCGCTGAGCAACAAAAATGAGATGACATCTCACACACTTTTTCTCAACGTGTAGTTGCAGTGCGCGTTAACCTTGAACGTAAAGGTGATTCCTGTAAAATCCGAAATGTCCAACTAACAATTTTTTAAAAAAATTTGACCACTTTAAATGGAATTAATCGTTCTATATTTATCTGGATGCAAGGTTTTGTGAAATTAATCTTAGACCTAGAAAACTTTTGGGATCCTTTGATTATAAAAAAATACAATGGTATTTTTTTTTTATAATATCTCACAGAATATTAAGTTTAATTTCATATTTGTGCTTTTGTTTTATTAGAATAAATTATTTTCACTGTTTGCTTGGGTTAACTTACGTAATGAACAAACAAAGTGGTCAAATTATAAATTTCTTTTCTACACTGGAAGTTCAATTAATTCTAGAGAGAATATGATTTCTAGATATATTGTTACAGTTTAATGTTCACTGTTTATGAATAGGTCAATATGTGCCGGAATTAGACGTGTGCCGACTATGCATTTGCAAATAAATGATCCTACTCTCTTTTTAATTAGTTTTTTTTTTTTGAAAATTTTAAGGTTCTAAAATTTTGATTTGTATAAAAAGAGTCCTAAATTTTATTTTATTTTATCCACAGGGCCCAAACATACTTTACACTGGGCATAAGGTCAACGCGTATTCCAGTTATGACAAGCATGCTGCCAGCAAATCGTAGGCGTCAAAACTCTGACCTCTTCTGACTTTAAACAAATCTTACAAAAATAGATATAGAAACTAAAAGAACAATACAAAAACTGAACGACAATACTACAAGCCTTTTCACAAAACCCAAATTCAAAGACTCAAATTAAACATTTTTTGTTCCAAATTGTACATGTTTGGCTAGTTTCTTGGCTTATATTCATGAATACAACCATTTTCGTTGGCGATTGCACATCGTCATTCTTCAACATCTCATCAGATGGATTGTGGGAGAATCTAAAGTCACCCGATGTGATTTTTGGGTATTCGCTACCTCTTTTAGAGATTCAGATATTACTCATTTTCATCTTCATCGTCATGACTCATATGTTCCTCAAACGCATTGGCATTTCCCAGGTCGCTTCCTATATGATCGTAAGTATATTCTCATTTTTAACTTGGATAAGCACGTAACGGAAAACAAAACTATATCTAGCTTGAAAATGCAAATAAATTGTTTAAACATTACCCAATATATTCTTTTTGTTTGTTATATTTTTCACGTACATATAAAATTTACGTGTAGGCTGGGCTGATTCTAGGGCCCCAGCTTTTTGATGTACTAGAGAAATCTTCAGGGAAAGTATCTGAAGATCCTGCGTTAGATGGAAACGCGACCTTAAGAAGCATCTCAGTGTTTGGAACCATAATGTTTACATTTTTGATGACTCTTAGAACCAGCCGGAGAGTGGCGTTCATTAGCGGAAAGCTTCCCGTTGTGATCGGCATTTTATCCTTCGTTGCTCCTCTGTTCGGTCTCGGTTTCCAGAACCTCTTCTCCGACAGCATTGACCCTAACTACATGCCTCTTGAAACAGGACTAGGCGAGCGCACAGCGATCGTCATTACACAGACTTCTATACTCTTGCCTTCCACAACATACATCTTGCTTGAGCTCAAGATCCTCAACTCCGAGATTGGTCGCCTTGCATTGTCTGCATGTGTTATCTGTTAAGCAGATGAAGCAAGCAAACGACGTAGCTTCAGGTGCTTCAGTTATGGATCGCAAAGGAAAGGCGAAGATGGGCCGAGACGAGGTAAAGCCCAGTCAGTATCAACGAGGCCCATTCCAGATTAAGTCACCCGCGCAACGGACACTTTCAAACAGAGGAGATAAAGCCAAAACAGAGATGACGCAAGCGAGCAGAGGCGTTAATGGCGTGAAGACGTACAACCATTTCTCAGCCCTCGATTCCTTGGATGATCAAGATTGAAACAACTGTATCTAGTGCTAGGGTTTCCAGTTTCATGTATAAATAAGATAGAGATGTAATCGTTACATTTTATGAAGAAATGAAAATGAAATCTCAGTAAACCAAAACTTCATCTCTCTACTTTACAAAAGTATTGTAATCTCTTTATGGTATCAGAGCTATGGCGATGGAACCCTACACGCCTCCCTCTCTTAACATAGTCAACTCTGTTACGGTGAAACTCACCGACAAGAACTACATACTATGGAAGAGACAGTTCGAGACGTTTCTCAACGGTCAAGGCCTTTTAGGTTTTGTCACCGGATCCACACCTCCACCAGTCATGACTCTCACCATTCCCAACATAAACGGCACCGCAACTCCTGTTCCAAACCCTGACTATGCTCTCTGGTTTCAAACAGATCAGGTAGTACAGTCATGGCTTTTGGGGTCTTTCTCAGAAGAAATACAGAGTGTGGTTCTCAACTGCAACTCGTCTCAACAGATCTGGATAACTCTAGCGAGTCACTTCAACAGAGCCTCATCATCTCGTCTTTTCGAACTCCAAAGAAAGCTTCAAACCACCTCCAAGCAGCAGAAGACCATGGCAGACTATCTCCGAGAGATAAAGTCTATCTGTGACCAACTCTCTTCGATTGGAAGCCCAGTCCCAGAACGCATGAAGATATTTGCTGCTCTGCTGGGTCTAGGAAAAGACTATGAACCCATTAAGACAAGCATTGAAGGGTCCATGGACTCAGCTCAAGCTCCGTCCTTTGACGATATTCTCCCTAGACTCACAGCCTTTGATGACAGACTGCAAAGCTATGCGGTGGAAACAGGAGTAACACCACACTTAGCCTTCAACACCACAAGAGGCAGATCCTTCTACACAAGGAACAGAGGGAGAGGCCGTGGAGGAAGAAACTTCTTCTCCACCAGAGGTAGAGGATTCCCTCAACACATTCCCTCATCGTCTTCATCGAGATCCTCTGTTTCGTCAGAAGGAGACAGTAGGCCTACTTGTCAGATATGCGGGAAGACAGGACATGGAGCAATCCAGTGTTGGCATAGGTTCGACAACTCCTATCAGTTTGATGATATGCACAACGCGCTGACTGCCCTTCGCATCTCAGAAATGCCAGACTCAGTGGGACACGAATGGTTTCCAGATACAGGGGCCTCAGCTCACATTACGAACTCTCATCATCATCTCCACAATGCTCAACCTTACATCGGATCAGACTCAGTAATGGTAGGCAACGGAGAATTTCTTCCCATCACTCACACTGGATCGACAAGTATCGCTTCGTCCTCAGGTAACCTTCCATTGAAAGATGTTTTGGTATGTCCTAACATTGCTAAACCTCTGTTGTCTGTGTCAAAGTTTACCAAGGACTATCCATGTGGTTTTGATTTTGATTGTGACAACGTCCGTGTGTATGATAAGGCAACCCAGAGGGTTCTGCTTCGGGGAAGAAGAACTAAAGGATTGTACAGGTTGAAGGGTCCAGCAGTTCAAGCCTTCTACACTACTAGACAAGCAGCTGCTAGTGATGAGGTGTGGCACAGAAGACTGGGACACCCTAACCCTCACATCCTTCAACAACTATCTTCTACTAGGACTATATTGATAAATAAGAGCTCTCAGTCTCAATGTGTGGCGTGTAAGCTTGGCAAGAGCACAAGACTTCCGTTCACAGCCTCTTCTTATGTCGCATCTAAGCCACTGGAAAGAATCCACTGTGACCTATGGGGACCAGCACCGGTGGGATCAGTTCAAGGCTTCTCTTATTATGTAATTCTCGTTGACAACTTTTCTAGATATAGTTGGCTGTATCCATTAAAGAAAAAGTCAGATTTTCTTTCAGTGTTTGTTGCATTTCAAGTCCTAGTTCAGAACCAATACGGAACTAAGATTTGCTCCTTCCAATGCGACGGAGGAGGAGAATTCACGAGCAAACAGTTCATTCTACATCTCCAACAACATGGGATACAACATATTATTTCATGTCCATACACTCCTGCTCAGAATGGAATGGCAGAAAGAAAACACAGACAAATTACAGAAGTTGGGTTGTCCTTGTTATTTCAAAGCATGGTGCCTCACAAATACTGGGTTGAGGCTTTCATTGCTGCGAACTATCTCAGTAACCTGCTACCTCATTCAACTCTGGAACACAGCACGTCCCCATTTGAGATTCTAAACAAAAGAGCTCCTCAATACAATGCACTCAAGGTCTTTGGTTGCACGTGCTTCCCAACTCTGAGGGATTACTCTAAGAACAAGTTCGATCCGAGATCTCTACGGTGTGTTTTCATGGGTTACAGTGATAAGTTCAAGGGGTATCGATGTTTGTATCCTCCAACAGGACGTGTCTACATCACAAGACATGTCACATTTGATGAAAAAGACTTCTCATTCTCCAGTGTTTACAGGCATCTGATACCTCAACCGTCAACAACTATCATGTCTGCCTGGTATAAAAGTTTCTCTCCTGTTGAATCTGAGACTCAACACTCCAACAGAGAAGTCAGCACTGAGTCAAGCGCAGTCAGTATTCCTCCTCTTCAACAACAACTGAAATTGTCACCCAGGATTGACCAAACGGATACAGCTTCGAGCAGCTCATCCTCAAGAAATGCTGAGGATTCAGGAACAATATCCACGAATGTTTCTTCACCTGCATCCTCGAGAGGCACTCAGAGCGCACAAAGTGTATCAAATGAAGCAACAGAACCGTCTCAACATCAGATGGTGACTAGATCTAAGTCAGGAATACACAAGCCTAACCCGAGATATGCGTTGCAGTCTGAGAAAGTAGATATAACAGAGCCAACGACAATTAAAGAGGCGCTGAGTCATCCGGGATGGAACAATGCAATGCAAGAGGAGTATGACAACTGCATGATTACCAACACCTGGTCATTGGTTCCTTACACTCCTGACATGCATGTTTTAGGAAACAAATGGATTCACAGAGTAAAGCTTGGATCAGATGGACAGGTAAAGAAGCTACGATCACGATTGGTAGCTCAAGGATGTGGTCAGGAAGAAGGAGTAGACTACTGGGAAACTTATAGTCCAGTGGTGAGAACTGCAACAGTGAGGTTGGTACTTCACACTGCGACCGTAATGGGATGGGAAATCAAGCAAATGGACGTTGCCAACGCGTTTCTACATGGAGATTTGATGGAAACTGTGTTTATGAAACAACCAGCAGGCTTCATTGACAAGTCAAAACCCGATCATGTCTGCCTGCTGCACAAGTCTATATACGGACTGAAACAGTCCCCACGAGCATGGTTTGACAGATTCAGCTCCTTTCTCTTAGAGTTCGGTTTCAAATGCAGTATCAAGGACCCTTCATTGTTCATTTACTCGAAAGGAAAGGATGTGATCCTGCTGCTCCTCTATGTTGATGACATGCTCATAACTGGAAATGGATCAGAAATGCAGAAACGGTTCTTCCGAGAGATCAACTCAGAGTTTAGAATGAAGGATCTTGGGCAAATGGAATATTTCTTGGGAATTCAAGCTCAATTTCATGAGTCGGGGCTGTTTCTATCTCAAGAAAAATACGCCATGGATCTTCTCATCAGCGCAGGAATGAGTGAATGCTCAGCAGTAGCAACTCCTCTGCCGATACAACTAAACAAGGTACCGGATCAAGATGTCTTGTTCAAGAACCCAAGTTACTTCCGCAGCCTTGCAGGCAAACTTCAATACCTTACCTTAACTCGACCAGATCTACAATTTGCGGTCAATTTCATCTGTCAGAAAATGCACGAACCATCCGTGTCTGATTACAATCTGCTAAAGCGAGTTTTAAGGTATGTCAAAGGGACTACCCAGTATGGAATCAACCTGAATAAAGACACCGACTTCACACTCAGAGCTTACAGCGACAGTGACTGGGCTGGGTGTCCTCACACTCGTCGATCAACCGGAGGTTTCTGCACATTCCTAGGGAGTAACATCATATCTTGGTCCTCAAAGAAACAACCGACTGTGTCGAGAAGCTCCACCGAAGCTGAATATAGATCACTGTCGGAGACAGCATGTGAGCTTAGCTGGATTTGTTCAGTTATGAAGGAGATCGGTGTCCCAGTTCTAGTGACACCCGAGCTTTACTGCGACAACCTCTCATCAGTACATCTCACAGCAAATCCGACATATCACAAACGATCCAAACATTTCGAGTTGGATTATCATTATGTACGCGAGAGAGTTGCTCTCCGAGCTCTGGTGGTCCGACACATTCCGGCTTATCAACAGTTGGCGGACATATTCACGAAGTCGTTGCCATTTGCAGCCTTTGATGATCTTCGATTCAAACTAGGCGTCGCCTTGTCACCTACGCCAAGTTTGCGGGGGACTGTTAAGCAGATGAAGCAAGCAAACGACGTAGCTTCAGGTGCTTCAGTTATGGATCGCAAAGGAAAGGCGAAGATGGGCCGAGACGAGGTAAAGCCCAGTCAGTATCAACGAGGCCCATTCCAGATTAAGTCACCCGCGCAACGGACACTTTCAAACAGAGGAGATAAAGCCAAAACAGAGATGACGCAAGCGAGCAGAGGCGTTAATGGCGTGAAGACGTACAACCATTTCTCAGCCCTCGATTCCTTGGATGATCAAGATTGAAACAACTGTATCTAGTGCTAGGGTTTCCAGTTTCATGTATAAATAAGATAGAGATGTAATCGTTACATTTTATGAAGAAATGAAAATGAAATCTCAGTAAACCAAAACTTCATCTCTCTACTTTACAAAAGTATTGTAATCTCTTTATTATCAACGACATCTTTGGGATAATCTCCATGGTACTCGCTTCTGTTCACGCAACTTACAAGAATGTTTCACATGTAACAGCTTATCGTGACGCTATCGCAGTGGTCATCTTCGTTCTCATCGTCTTTCTTGTGTTTAAGCCCATCGTGCAATGGATCATAGATCGAACACCGGAAGGCAAACCGGTTAAGAATATGTACGTCAACGCTGTGATTCTAACCGCATTGGCTTCATCTGTTTATTCTGTGATATTTAACATGAAATATGTATTGGGACCATTAGTGGTTGGTCTTGTCATACCCGAGGGTCCACCTTTAGGTTCGGCATTGGAGTCTAAGTACGAGAAGCTTACAATGAACGTCTTCTTACCAATCTCGATCACAGTCAGTGTGATGAGAAGTGATGCTGTAAGGATGTTCACCGAGTTCAGTCACATCCTCGTTAACATCTTCCTAACGGCTTTAACACTTGTCCTAAAACTTCTCGCATGCCTTGTACCTTGCTTGTACTTTAAGTTACCTCTCAACGAATCCCTGGCTGTTTCCATCATCTTGAGCTACAAAAGTTTTGCTGACTTCGTTCTCTATGAGTCCGTATTAGACTCAGCGGTAATTTTCTACTCTTAGAAACAATAATATTAATAATGTTAGGATAATTATCTCAAATAGTATTTTTAAATTTTTATCACAATAATAGCCATAAAAAAATTAAAATATTTTTTTTATTTTAAATTTTTTAATATTTATTTTTTAATATTTGAAATTTCACTTCCAAAATTCTATCCGTTAACTATAAACCATAATTCTAGATTAATTAATTTTTGGATTATAAGTGTATATTTACTTTCTTAATAAAATATTTTGGTCATTTTCTTAATTAAAGACTATTTTTGTGAAAATAAACTAAAAATATTATTTTAAGTATTTTTGTGAAAATAAACTAAAAAAACTATTTTACTATTTTTGTGAAAATAATCATTTTTTACTTTCGTGATGGTGATGGTGACATACTGTAATATGGTTTGTTTCTGCAGTATATATCACAGGCAACGTACGCGTTCTTGATACTTTTTTCGCTGCTAAATGCTGGGATTGTTCCAGTAATGTTGAGGAGATTGTACGATCCTAAAAGGAAGTACGTTAGTTACCAAAAGAGGACCATATTGCACTTGGAACCAAGTTCCGATCTCCACATTTTAACATGTTTGCACCGACCTGAGAACGTGTCTGCAGCCATTGCATTCCTACAGTTGTTGTCCTCACCAAACCTAGATTTTCCTATAGCTGTCACGGTTCTTTATCTCGTGAAGCTCGTAGGCCAGATCAATCCTGTTCTAATCTCCAACAACAAGAAGTCGAGACGGCTTCACACCGACTCCTACATCCATACAGCAAACCTTGCGTTCAGGAAGTTCATGCTAGAAGGCTTGAAGTCCGTAACAGTGACCACGTTCACCGCATTCTCGCATGAGAAGATGATGCACGAAGATATTTGCACGCTTGCACTTGACCAAACAACGTCGATGATTATTGTCCCTTCAGGGAGGAGATGGACTCTAGATGGAATGTTCGAATCAGACGACGATGCCATAAGGAGACTAAACCAAGCGTTGCTAGAGAGTGCGCCTTGTTCCGTTGGAATACTAATTGACCGTGGACACTTCTCACGTAAAGGCAATGATGTAACGAGCAAGAAATATTACAATATTGATGTTGGTGTTATTTTTATCGGAGGCAAAGATGATAGAGAGGCATTATCATTGGTTAAGAGGATGAAACATAACCCAAGGGTTCGTGTAACTGTGATCCGACTCTTGTTTAAACAAGAAATAAAGCCAGCAAACTGGGAGTACATTTTGGACAATGAAGTCTTAAAGGATTTCAAGATTGCAGATGAAATGAACAATGTTGATTACTCGGAGAGGACTATGAGCAGTGGAGCTGAGGTTGCCAGCATCATCCAATTCATGGCCCACGAGTATGATCTTATCTTGGTTGGAAGAGATCAAGGCATTGCATCACCAAACTTCTTAGGACTAACTGAATGGGTCGAACTTCCAGAGTTAGGTGTCATTGGAGATTTTTTAGCTGCTAAAGAGCTTAGCTCTAAGGTTTCTGTTTTGGTAGTTCAACAACAGCAACAGGAGTGACATATTCATATATCTCTTTTGACCGCAAAGAGTACTGTATATTCTTTTAGGACAGCTTTCAGAATATGGAACGTATATACAGATCATTCATTTACAAAAAAAAAAATATTTACTTAGATTTATAATAACTCTAGGTTTGATTGTCTCCCAATCTAACAAATTGGTCTGTTAATTGTTGCAAGTCTAGGTTGACATTGTGTAATTCAGATTAAACAAGTATGTACAAGATTGTTTAAGTGATTCCTAATATATATAAGAATCAGTTCTTAAAGTTACAAGTGTTCCATAGTTTTGGTCTCAAACGAACTTTCACTTCTAACTTCTTAAGCTAAGAATCGGATGGAAGCTAATGTCAAGTGTTCCTTGATCGTGTTGACGTGTTACGTCGTGCCAGATATGTTTGCGCAATTAGTAATAGATATGCTAGCTCTAAGAAGATTTTAGTGATGTACTATATTCGTTTTTAACCAGTCATATCAACGCCTGTATTATAAAAATTTGAGATCCACGAAAATTGAATGTCTTTAATGGCTTAACAACACGGTGCGAGTACAAAATTGTTTATATATATATTCGAATTTAAATTATATAGCCTCATGATCTAACCACGAACAAATAAGAAAATGGTAAATTACGATTATTGTATATTTCCTCATGGATCACGACTTCACGAGTCACAATTATAAATCATTATTATATGACTTAAGCTGTGTATATAAAGACACCTTCCCACCTGCTTAATTATATACTTCATCATTCTCGTTGCCTATAATTTCTCTCTACTACAGCAGAAGAGGTAACCTCTCTCTTTCTCTCAAAATTCCAAAGGCTATAGAGTAGTTAGAAGTTAAAACTTCTTTTTCACCCAAGAACTGGATGCTTTGTTATACTGCTTTAGTTGTTTGTGCAAATGATTATATATTTTTTTTTTCTTCTAGTAAGTATTCATCAATGACTAAACTAGTCTCTTTAATTCAGTGCAGATTTGAATCCGTACGTGATGGCCTTAAAGGTGGAAGCTAAAGGTGGAAAGGGAGGGAATCAGTGGGATGATGGATCAGATTATGAGGGTGTAACAAAGATACATGTACGAGGTGGTCTTCAAGGCATTCAGTTCATCAAGTGTGAGTATGTCAAAGGTGGAAATGCAACTGTTGGACCAATGCATGGTGTCTATGGTCGTGGCTTCACACAAACGGTAAGTATGTTTTACGAGAAGTATCTCAACCCTTTTCTTATTTGAGGATATCTCTAATCTTGATGTAAGACATGCTATGAGAGATAAATGTTAATAGCTCTATTGGTAAAAAATATATCTTTAAGGTAAACGAGGTAGGGAGTTTGATTCAGCCTAAAGATATGTTTCTTCCACAAACATAATTTATCTTGAATAACTTAAAGAGACTCAAATGCACAAATTAAGTTTAAAAAAAAACGTTAATAGTTTATTAAAATTTCAAATTTCGACAAGATATAGTATATTACTTAATCAAGTTGTATTTTGTTTTCTCTTACAGTTTGAGATTAACCATCTCAACAAGGAACATATTGTCGCTGTTAATGGTTGTTATGATAACACGTCCGGTGTGATTCAATCACTTCAATTCGAAACCAACTTGAGGAGTTCTGAAGTCATGGGATACGATGAGAATGGCACTAAGTTTACACTTGCAGCTGGGGGAAACAAAATCACCGGGTTTCATGGATCAGCTGAGACAAATCTATTGTCTCTTGGAGCTTATTTCACAACACTTCCTCCTATTAAACTGGAGCAGCAAGGTGGTTGTGGTGGCTACGCATGGGACCATGGTGTTTACACCGGCGTAAGAAAAGTGTACGTTACATCTAGTCCTAGTGGGATATCACATATCATGGTCGACTACGACAAATCGGGAAAACAGGAAACACGCGAAAGCGGGGATAGGCTTGGAGAAAATAGGGTGCCAGGACAACAAAAAGAGGTTATTATTTAAACATTCACAAAATTCTTCTTTTTGGGTCAAAAAAATGATATATAAAATTTACTATAAACGATATATACTTTTTACTCTATCCGTTTCAAAATAATACATATTCTAGAATTTTCACATATATTAAAATATAATAAATGTCAATTACTAATGCATAGTTTTTTGTAGTTATTTATTTTCTACAACTTTAAACCAATTAGAATTCAGTAAATGCAATCAATTTTTTTGAAATTTACAACTATTTATTTTTAGTTGACAAAATATGTATAGAAAATATAAAAATTGGATCTTTTAGAGAAAAAAAAATCCTATAACATATATTTTTTTGAAACGGAGGGAGTATATAATTGTAGGCTAAAGTTCATGAGACAGATAGAGATAGTTATATCAATTAGCAAGTCAATATGTAACATGTTACCAAAGAAAGATCATATAGTATACATTCGTTAATTTATTCTTGTTTATTGCAGTTTATAGTGGACTATCCAAATGAATATATTACATCTATTGAGGGGACCTGTGACCCAGGCCCCGCTAGCTATTCAAACCGAGTTAGGTCGTTGAGTTTCAAGACATCAAAAGAGAGAGTCTCTCCTACATATGGGACCGTTGGTAATCGCACTTTCGTGTTGGAGAGCAAAGGTAGGGCTCTCGTTGGGCTTTACGGACAAGCAGGCTTTGCTATGGATGCTATCGGGGCATATTTTGGTTCAGCCCCTGTTCCTCCTTCCCCTCCTCCAGCGGAGAAACTACAAGGGAAAGGTGGTGATGGAGGAGCTTCATGGGACGATGGTTCTTTCGACGGTGTGAGAAAAGTATACATTGGACAAGGTGAAAATGGTATTGCATCCGTCAAGTTTTTGTATGACAAGAACAACCAGGTGGTCGAGGGAGAAGATCATGGAAAGGTGACTTTGCTTGGATACGAAGAGGTGATTATATACTACACTGTTATTTCCTCAAACTAGCTATAAACTTTTGTATTATTGTTTCTTGAGTGACCTCAGGCCATGTTTAGTTTTTAGGACGGAGTTCTTAGCGTAAGAGATTTAAAAACCGTCTCTTATATTATATTAAGAATCTCATCCTAAGAACCCCCACAATAATCATGCCCTTATATATGATTCTTGTTTTTGTTTGCGCGCAGTTCGAGTTGGCGTATCCGAGTGAATACATCACGGCGGTAGAAGGTTGTTACGATAATATATTTGGAGTTGCTTCCGCAGTAATAACCATGCTTAAGTTCAAGACCAATGTGCGAACCTCTCCTCCTTTTGGACTCGAATCTACCTCAAAGTTCGTACTAGAGAAGGAAGGTCACAAAATCGTTGGGTTCCATGGAAAAGCTAGTGACCAGCTCCATCAGTTTGGAATCAGCGTTGCACCCATCACAAAGTGATCACCTCTTTGATCGATATATCGAGTTTAAGTGTAACATCCCAAAACCCAGCCCAAAAATTTTGTAAGGTAAACGGGCTTGTCTACGGCCCGTTTGACAAAAACCTAGGGTTTCCTTCCCATTTCTTATAAATAGGCAGCCTCCTTCTCTCTTTCTCTCCATCACAAATCCGAAGCGGAGCTCTGCAGAGAATTCTCGGAGACCAAAAGCCCTAGCCGTCAAGCTTCTCTTCTCCCTTTTCTCTTCTTCTCTCACGCCTCTCTCTCTTCTCTCCTCTCTCCCGGTTAGATCTTTTTCTCTTCCTTTTCTGTGAGACGTCTCAGGAGCAAGCCAAGCCGCCGGTGGTCGTGTGTGGTGGTCGTCCGTGTGGTTGTCTCCCGTGTGGTGGTAGTGGTGGCCGAGAGGTAACTGGCGGGAGTTATGGATTCCATGGATCCAGATCTTTCAGTTCCATATCTAGATCCGGATCTCACCGTTCCAGATCTCTAGATCTAGATCCAGATCTCTAGATCTAGATCCAGATCTAAATCTAAGGTGAGGTGATTCGATCCCAGATCTGTTCTATTGATCTCAACATTCTTTATGTTGGAACTAGGGTTTGGTTAGACCCTGTTTGTGAGTTAGGTTGATAGATCATAATGGGAGTTAGGGTGATAGATGAATGGATCATGATGCATAAGAACCTTCACACTGTTTAAAAGGACTTAATGGACTGCCTTGTTTGCTGTGATGAATGATATGAATGTTTAT